>VDFB02062922.1:0-27714 GCA_007258455.2 Sequoia sempervirens
GCTTCTGGCCACTTCACGCAACACAAAAACAATGTTTTTACATCTTCTTCACAAGCTTGTACTTCAAACATTCTTCAACTTTGGTATGTGTAGATGTATATTTCTCTATAATTTTCACCAAATTGTTCTCTAATATCCTTGTCTCAACCTCTAGCTCCACTTGAACCTTCAATCTGAAGGAATATTCCTTAAAGGAATCAATTAGTAATTTAAAATTTTCCATAACAGACAAAGATGTATCAATATTAGTCCTTGGTGTAATCTCCTACAATGTATTGATGGCTTCATCCATCATTTCACCACTCCTTTGGTGAGTCTCAATGATTTCTTTTCTAGCTGATGCATGAAACACATCACCTAGCTGCAACTTATGAGTGAGAGATATCTTGTTTAGATCAGCACTGCCTTGCAACATGGGAAACAATAACAACTGAGAAGAGATAACTGGTTGGAACCTTAACTACTTAGACAATAGACCTTGTAGAGGATTACTAGAGGATGATTCACCAGAGAGCTTAGGTAATTCCTCATATTTATCTACTTCTTCATTCTTTTTGGTATTAGTACATCCTCTTCTTCATTTTTCTTTTCTTCTTCATCAAAGGCCTTATCTTTATCTTTTTTCTCCATCTTCCTTTTCCTCTTCATCTCCTTTGGAATTTCCCTTCTCTCCTTGTTCAATCTCTTCATTTTTATCTTCTTCTCCTTACTTTTCACCATCATTCGCTCTTTCCTAATTCTCTTCATATCTTTGCTCATTAGTTGCATCATACTTTTCACCTTCATCGATGCTCTATTCTATATCTACTAGAGGAGAAAATATCTTCAGGTTTCCTTGATCTACAGTAGTATGTGTCATTGAAGGAATAAGAGTGTCATCCTTTGTGGTTTCCTCTTCAATCACAATTTCTCCTTTAGGAGTAGTCTCATCTTTAGCATTTCCTTGCATAGGTTCATCTGTATCTGGAGGAGTATTGTCAATGTTTTCCTCGACATCAGTAAATCCAATATTTTCATTTACCAAATATTGTTATTTACTAGTGGAGGCAAGGGGAATCATGCCATACTTTTGAGCTATGTTAGTAATCTTTTTCTTTATTTTCTTTTGCATTTTCAAAAATTGATCCTATTCTCTTCCCATGAGAATTATGACCCTTTGTTTTGTTCTAAATTCTTTGCTAAAGACTTTGGCCAATGTAGCCTTGTTAGCATAAAATAAGGAGAATCCAATTTTCTCCACAACATCTACTTTAAGCTTCTCTTTCTTTTTCAAGTCCCAAACCACCTTAGTCTTTAGATTCTTTCTGACTTACAATCAACTTATTAAGCATTGTATAAGTTGTCTTGAATTTATCCTCATGACTTATTGGTTTCTCTAGATATGATCTCAGATTTATCACTTCTTGTCCAAGCCTTGTGCATTCATCAGGTTTCCTTTTTACCATTTCATTCAAAAATTCCTCAATACTTAAATTCTTTTTTTCCACTTGCACTTTTAGTCTGATGATGTTATCATTTTCTTGTTTCAGTTGTTCATTGACCTCTTATTCCTTTATATGAACTTCTTAATTTTCTCTCTCAAATTCTTGATGCAGTCATTTGCTTCTTAATATTTTCCTTCAAATATTTTTTTTCATCTTCAATATTTTCAAGATCGTCAAGAGCAACTTTGAGTTCTCCATATTTGTCAAGCATGCAATCTTCTTTTGTGTATCCAATAGCAGGAATCTCTTCTAGAGGAATAAGAAACTTTCTACCAGTTTTGTGTTCAATCTCCAAGATCTTCCAAAAGCTTTCAAGCTTCCTCTAAGGGACCAAGATTTGATACCAATTGATGAACACTTGGAATACTAAGAGGGGGTGGATGAATCAGTATTCTATTAAACCATCAAATCATTAACCATCCAATTATGAAGTCAGACTTAACGCAACAAGAAATGAAAGTATGAAACACCCATAACACATGAACATTAGGATTTTTACATGGAAAACCCAAAGTGGGAAAAACCACGGTGAGTATTAGCTCACAATATATTATAACTAGTTATAAGATATTATAGAAAGGCTCATTTCCAGGTGGACACACTGTCCAAGTCAACTCACTATTCATAGAGAAAAGAAAGATAGAAACAAGTGGCTTTACAACCAAGATTTGAACTAATACAAAGTGCATCTAAAATATGCTAGATTTAGTCCCTTTGAAGCTGAAAATACTAACTTAATGCACTTTATCCAATAGAATATAAATCTTTGTTATGCTTTACATTCACACACCTCTTCTAATTCTCATTACTTATTCATTCAACTCTACTAAATTTGACATCATTCCTTGCATTTGGATAATGTAAACATCTAAAACCAATATCCAAAATCTCAAAACAACCTTGTATATATATCAAACTTCTTTGCAAACATCAATTAGGTTGGCCTAATTAGATGTATACCTAAATCATACAAAAATGTGCCTTATCAACAACTTTGATTCAAATACAAAATTCCTTCACACGCAAAAAAATGTAATAAAGGCCGACATGGACCTATAATAGCTCCTTCTTACATTCACATTGCATATTTAATGTTTGCAACTCTTTAAATACATTAGGCCAGCCAAGCATAGGACCGAAGAGAAAAATACTTCAACTCTTCATCACTATAGGACACATGGACCTCAAAATATCATACCAACTAGAAAACACAATGCATAGAAATGTGTTAACATTCTCCCAAAATAGCAAGGTCTAACTCAAATTTGAAGAGGAGTGTGGATCGGATAAGTCGAGTCAATACACAAAAAACCATGTAAACCTTATCTACTGATCTTCTGTTATTTCAACTTACAAACCACTTATCTAGATCAAGTGAATTTCTGAAATAAGATGCTACTGATGTCTATAAACAACATATTATAATCATGAAATTAAATATCAAGGGGAGAAAAAATGCCAACAAAATTACCGAAGGGATCTGTGTACTAAAACTGTTGGTTTGATTGTTCCTATTTGTGGATCAAACCCTCTTGAAAAATATCTCTTCTATAATCATCCTTCATACTATTTTGACATTTTAGTGGGAACACACTAGATACTATGTTATAATTTTCTAACAAAAACACAAGAACTTTGTGTTCTCCACCTATTTGAACTTATTAATTCCATCATTTAAAAAAAAAAATAGTATTTTACAAGATAGATTATGAGTACTACAAATTGTGTTCTTGTCACATATTCAAATTTTGAGCATGGCTATCATGAATTTCTCATCCAAGATCACTTTTTATTGATTTAAAAAAGTTACCACTTTTGACCCCATTTTAGTCCCCCATTTCTATGCACATACTAAAAGATATATGGAAGACTATTATATTAAATTTGGGTCCCCCCTCAATACATATGTGGGCTTATTTACTCCACTTTCTCACATATCCTAAAACATTTGAATTATCTAAACCCTATCTCTACATATTTCCACATATTAAAATTCCTATTATCCCTAATTTTGACATACATGATTCCTACCTCATTACCTATAAAATTTGAAGGTACAAAAATATCAACTTCCACCATTTTCTACTGGTCATTGGGAGCCAAATAGCACACACTTTTTGATAATTTATTTTTTCATGGTATTTGGAGGCATTCATTTGAATATAAATTTATATGTTAGAATTATATTATAACTATGTACATTCCTAAATCATACAACGATCACAATTAAAAGAACAATTCAATAAGTGAACCAAACAAAATACAATTTACTTGAGTCATCACCTACGATATTTGTATAGTTGCCTAATTTTTTCTAGTATTTAGTGTGATCATAAAATTAATCTCTCAAGGGTTTATCAAGGAAAAACTCCCCTAGAATCATGTAGCCTTCTTAAGGTATGTTCAAATTTGGTCATTCATTGATAACCAAAAAGAAGATGAGAATCTAGCAAATAGAGAGAAAAAGTATGCAACAAGTAGGACAAAATATATGGATCATAAAATATATGTATGCATGTGGAATTTACATAGACCTGTAGATTTGATTAAGAAATAGAAAGATCTAAACACATGATTCCAGATAGTGAACACATGATTTCAGATAGTGAACACGCCTAGACTTCTTTCTTACATTAGAATGATTGATATCTACCAACCATTATAGTTTATCATATTCATCAATACTAGAGCTAATTATTGTTAGATCCACCATATTTCATTTTGTAACTTATCATTTAATTAATTTAGCTTAATATATGTTGAGTTGTATGTATCTTGTTAGAGTAGCCTAGTTTAATATTAGGGAAAGGTTATTTTCCTTACAATATTGTACATATGAAATTTTTCTACATAGCAAATTTCTCATTATTTTAGCTTATACACTCTTAGTTTCTTTATTTAAAAATAATTTAAAATTTTATGATTGGTCAACACACAAACAACAAACATCCCACAAAGTTTCACACACTTTGTCTTATTTATGCCTAAACATCCCAAATCCATTTTAGCTTTCATCATTCAACTTCCTTTTCTACTACTACACCCATAATAGTTTCCCCTAAGAACAACCACATGTGATGTTCCAAATCTATTTTTTTATACATTACAATGCTTGTGTTTTTACTCTAGTTTGTATCTATATCCCTCTTTTTCCAAAAAAATATTATAATTCATAATGAAGGTTATAATTAAACTACGGGGTAAGTGCATACACATATATGACAATACAAGCAGTATAAATAGATAGGTTCATGGACACATAAAAATCATACTTAGAATATATAAAAGAAGGAATTTTAACTCTAGCTCAATATCTTAACATATTTTGTATCCATTAAATGAAATAAACCTCTTTTTATTTTCAGGAGGAATCATGAATATTCATTAGGGTGCAAGTTTTAAAACATAAAAAAATTAAATTATACTAATTTATTAAATTCACCTTTAATTGTTATCCTATTAAAAAGTAAATAGGTGGATTCCTAGTTGTTAGGAGGTTTTTCTATCTTAGCTTTTAGTTTTAGTCTTCCAATTTTCATCTCATATTGATATTTGTAGGACATGTTCTAAATTTGGTTTGGTATAATACATGGCTATATATATATTTATTTCGTTTACTTCAAATTAATCAAGTCCATATTGTTTTTGTCAATATTTTTCTCTCCATTTGAAATTTTTATTCAACTACTATGTAGCTTTCATTTATATCACAATTCAAGAAATAATGGTTTACTGAATACATTGAGTAAATGGTTGGTCCCCTCACCTATAAAGACAAGAACACAACATCTAAATTAAAATAAATTGATTTCTTCATAAAATGATCATCCAAACCCAGTAAAATGTGGACGAAAAATTATTACTTTCTTAGTAAGGAAGAAATTGAAAATAAGCTAGGAGGAATCATACAACAATTATTTGCAATAGCTACATGTTATGGGATATCAAAAGATGAGAAGTGTGAGGGAAGCAACAATTTGATTAACTTATAAAACTAATATAAATAGTTCATCATAAAGAGAAATACATAACTATCATATTTTATGAATTTTATGGGAGTATTTATATGGATTGAAGCAAACAAAAGGTATTATAGCTACATAATAAGGAATCAATCTTATTTTTAGAGATTAGATGCTAATGCGAGGAACAATATTCTGAGCAATTTTTGAGGTAGGTGCTAAAATAGAAGACATAAGACACCATGTGTGTAAATTTAATGTACTGGTAAAGAGATGAGACTAGTTCATATGAGAATGATTTCAAATTACTGATGCAAGTGTGGAGGTGCCAACTATAGGAAGAGTTCATAGTTGCATAATAATGTACTCATAAGGATTGAAACCTTCTCAAAGGATGAAGATATTTTTAAGATAGAGAAAACAACTTGAATGGAGTTCTTGGCTATTGTACACTAGAGAAATAAGGCTTCATGAATTATCTAAGAAATTCTTTTGTTGTCATCTTTGTTAGAGTAAAATAGTTATATTTAATTATTTATTTTACTTTATGTATTAAGCCATTTTAGGTGGCAATGTGTCACTTGAAGATCTATTTGAACTCTTCAAGGTCTGTAACATTTCACATTTGTCATGTGGTGGAACATTGTTGCCACCTTGAGTCGAGCACTCCTACAATGACTCAAACTCGTCATCCTATGTGTACATCTTTGTCATTGAGAACTCCATCCAATTTCATCATTCAGCTTTTGCATTTCATTCTTTGTTTCTCAATCTCATAAACTTATTAATACTAGATTTATTAATACTAGCATTCAAATAGAGATCTTGTCAATACTAACATGATATCAGAGGGTATGTGAGTTCTTTTTGTGTTTTTTTTAAGTAGTGCATGCAAATTGTTTGGCTTGTGTTTATTTGGGTCTTAAAGCATGTGCAAAGGATAATTGATGTACGTCTTTTGGTGTCTAAATATTTGTATTGAAGGCCGAATCGTCTATGTTTGAAACTCTAATCTGCACATGTAACATAGCATCAAAAAGAGGCCGCCTAAGGAGGCAGAGGCTTATCGAAGATTTGTATATTATACTCGTTGATCTGTAAAAGACTGCGAAGGCATCGATCTGCGACTTAAAGATGATTTTTTTGTGTCTATTGCATCTGCCCAACAGGGCTGGGTAGTACTAGTTTCTCCTTGTGATCGTTTGAATTCTTGAATATGACTGCAAAGAGTATCTTCATTGGTGAATTGGAGTCAAAATTTGATGGATTGGAAGCGACACACTCATTTGCTGGATCCATGATTTGCATGTGTCAAAGGGGTGGTCGATCTTTGATCTTCCAACATGCCACCAATGTTGAGGCCATGAACCTGCATATAAATCAGACTAGCGATGAGCAGTGTTTTTACCTTTCGATAGTCTTCAAAGTATCTAAAAAATTGCCTTAAGGATCGGTCAAACCCACGCCACCTCTCAGCTCATCAATATTTAGCTTCATACCCGGTGGCAAGATGTGGTAAATGAGGTGAGTTTACTAGGGAGGTCACGCCAGATCTTGTGTAGGAGGAAATATTCTACTTCTGATCAATACAGCATGGTCTCCATCAGTGAGCCACCTCCTCATGAATAGCAAGGAATTAATCTCATAATGGTGAGTTTGCATTGATTTCCCATAGTTAGCACTTAATGTATATATCAGCATTATCTTTATTCCACCACTAGCATTTATTGTCCACCACTGGTTATTAAAACTTTTGGTTAAACATCAAATTTATTCTAGTGTTAGGGGGTCTATAGATAATATTAAGTGCATGTAAAAGGGGGAGTCATTTTTTTTGTCATAACTTTCAAATGTTAAGTCAAAAAATTGATTGTGAATAGTCGATGGAAAGCCCTTTGTATTTTGAAGATTTTAGCGTTGAAACAGTTTAAAAATTATGTTGTTTTAACACATATTTTGTCTCCTCTTGTAGAAGGAAAACTTTTAGTTTCTAAGTGCAAAACTAGGCACAAATGATTATTGCATCTTTTTATTAGCTACTCAAGTTGAGTAATTATTTTGTGATTTAAGTGAATATCACTTTTCCCAATTTATTGGAAATGATATCATACTCAACTGTAAAGTGTCATTATTTGTTACATTGAAATTGTTATATGCACTAAAACATATAAACTACCAAAATTCAAGGGGGATCAAAATCATAATCAAGTGGGTTATCTTGTGTGTTATTTTGCAAAATGAACATAATCCTAACTCCAATTAACTTCTATGAATGAAATCAATCTATTAGAGATAAAAACCAAAAAACTAGGATTACATCATGTCATTGTGGGTTTGGAACTTGAACCTACAAGAGCAACTAAAAATGAAAATGACATGAAACCTATGGAACATTGTGTACATTCATTTCTTCTGACCTACTCTTTCACATTGATTCTATCGCAACTCCTAATGATGCATGGAAACCATTAGAAAATTTGTTTGGTAAGAAAGATGTAATGGGGAGACATCAAATGGAGAATGAACTAATAAGTCTTAATCCACAAGGCTTTAACATAATTCTGGAGTTTTCCAGTAAATTAAACTTATTAAAGTTTCAACTAAAGCAATGTGGAATAGAATAATAGGATGATCAATTGGTCCTAGGTGTCTTATCCAACTTAGGTCCTCAATATTTAGTGTTTGTTTCCACTTTTCATGCAACAAAGAATTCTTTTGATGCACACTACACTATGCAATCTATTTGATATATTTTTTTTATCTCACAAAGTTGTAAGACAAACTTATTAAAATGGGTACCATGCAATATTCAAAGCCACAAGTCCTTGTTGCAACTAAATAGAAGGACAAAGAAGTAAAAGATGGTAAATCACAACAAAAGGTGAAATGTGCTTTCTACAAGAAAAGTGGGCATAATGAAGATAAATGCATGAAGAAACATATACACCACATTTAGCATCTACTTGAGAAATAAGGGGTTCTTATCCACATCAAAGAATCTTCATCTCTAGTTCAACATCTTCAAAATCAAAGGATATATCTAATAGAAAAGTACTAATGGCTACTATAGGTTAAATAGAGATTCATAAATGGGTTCTTGATTTAGGAGCATCACATCATATGTCTCCTTATAAAGAAGTGTACATGTCCTTTTGTCCTTTTGATGTAAATAAAGTACAAGTAGCTAACAACACTTTTATATGTGTTTGTAGACAAGGTACAATTGAGTTATGTAGTCAAAGTATCCCTAATGTCTTGTTTTTTCATGAATTCGCAAACAATATTCTTTCAATTTATTAGCTTACAATTCTAGGAAGGTAATTGAATTTACATCTAGTTTAGTGAGAATTCAAGATTCTCAGAGTAGAAAGATTTTTGTAGTGGGTGATATTGATCAACTCTCTCATGTTTACAAATTTTCACACTTTACTCCATTGAATTCATACTGAAAGATTCATTCTTCCACTTCCATTATAGATAATCCATCTCCTCCACTATATCCTGTTGCATCAAAATTCAGAGGCACTTCATGAAGATCATCCAAAGGTTCTTTCTAGTAGATCACAAAAAATAGTGGAAACGCCATCTTTTGGTGGGGATTCACAATCTCTCTTCATTGCACTTTCTTGTTATCATCTATATTTTGAACGGTACTTTTTCCCACAAAGTTTTCTACATTTCTCTACTTTATGGGATATTTTCATTGTACATGGGTGCCTTATCAAGCCTATTTTTCAGAACCCATCCACCTATGTACTCACCTAAGCCGAGCTTAAATGGGGATGTTAGAGTAAAATAATTATTATTTAAGTATTCATTTTCCTTTATGTATTAAATCACCTTATATGGTGATGTGTTGCTTGAAGAGATAGTTGAAATCTTCAAGGATGTGTGGTATTTCTCATTTTCCACTCAGTGGAGCATTGTTTCCACCTTGAATTGAGCAATCCTATAGTGACTCAAACTCATAATCCTATATGTACATCTTCCTCACTAAGGACTCAATCTAATTACTTTATTCAACTCTTTCATTGCATTATTTATTTCTAAATCTCATAGACTTATTGATACTAGCATTTAGGTTGAGATCTTGGCAATACCATCGACCTTTACCACCTCAAACTTTGCAAAATTGAGCTACATAAGAGAAAATAATAATTATGAATACTAGATTTTCATGATTTATAATAGATGCATACAATAAAATGTAATTAAATATTTTTATAGTGGAATTACAAATTTTATAGTTTCACAAGCTTTTCCTGTAACCTTTCTAGGTCAAACAACATGATGGTACATCTCATAGGAATCATAATATGAAAAATTTGGGGGTTTCACCTAAAAATTAAGCATTAACCATTGAGAAACATGTCTAATAATTTGAAAGAAGCTTGTGCTTAAATGACATTTTTTTAGTATTTAAGTCTTCAATGTAATATAATAGTCTAGTTTGATTCTAACTACTAGTTTCCTAGTGAACCCATCTTCAAAACATATCGAAGCTTCTTATTAAAGTACATTATGAATAAGATAATGCTATTCTTGATCAAAATTTATTGAATATATCAATAAATAGATTTGAAATTTAAAAAATAGTCTAACATCTCTCTTACATACAAAATTTTAATGATGATTGAAGACTCTAGGTTGAGAACTTTATAAATGTCTTACATAAACTAGAAGGAATTTTTAGGTTTCAAGCCCACTTAATTTTTTTTTGCAATTTTAATCTTTGAGAAAAGATCAATTTTAGAATTAAAAGTGTTCACAATAAATTGGTTTGTGTGGATGGAATTTCAAGAAGATTTCTTGTAAGCTATTTGTTGTGTAATTTAAAATAATGATATATTATATCTAATTGCCTCACTCATTTTTTGTTTCTATTTTAAATGATTTGAAGAGTCATACCATAACATAGATACAATGTTTTTGAAAACATAAAAAAATATTATATTAAGTAGAGACAAAATTGTACATATAATCAACAATTCATTATTTATAAATATAAAAATAAATTGATTATTTTAGAAATAACAAATAAACAAATTATCACAATAAACCAATACAAGTAAGAAAAAAAAACATATTTTAACACACAGATATGATTATAAAATAATAAAATCAAGATTCTTATTTAAAAAAAATTATATCATAAATAAGAACACCAAAACTTAATAAAATATCTAAAATCAAATAACAAATAAAATATATATTAATAATGTGAACTTATTTTATTATAAAAAAAAAAAGTAATAAAAATTAATAATATAAATATTATTTCACATTATACATAGATAGGAAACACATTATTATAATTTAAACACCAAAAAAAAAACATTAAATTTCTTTTAAAATAAAAATACAATTATCATAATCACACAAATTAATATTTTTAGTTTAAATTTTAAAATATAATATAAAATAAATAAATTATAATAAATATTACCCAAAACATATGCCCTTAAATTATCGACTAACTTTACATCCTGATAATAAAGAGATGAACCCCCTTTCACTTGGACGTCACTTTTTAACACCTCGACTGTAACATATAAACAATAATATTTATGGGTGAATATCATGAATAACAAATATGTCATTATTAGCATAAGACTTACTATAACCTATTCATCATAGGAAGGATCTCTACATCCTCTGCTCAACATTTGACCTTCACGGATTCAACGTTCAAAAAGATATTGGATAAAACCATCCTGCAAAGCAAAACATTTGTATCTCCATTTTAGGTGAAAGCACAACACTGCAATTATGGTGGCAAATCCTACCCCAAAACATAATCCCACTGACACTGCCCACCATCGATCCATTTCATCTGCATCTACATCTTTGTTTGTAATTCCTGTGCTGTTTGATTGTACTTGGTTGCCTCTTTCATCAGGACGAGTTCTGAGTGTTCCATTTTCCAAGGGAGGCCCATGAAGATTGGGGTTCCCGAGATAAGAAGAAGCCTCAAAGGTTGCAAACTGCTTCCCCTGAGGTATGAACCCAAAAAGGTTGTTGTAGGAAAGATTCAAAACAGAAAGGAATGTGAGATTTAAAAGATCTGCTGGAATTTTTCCTGAAAGCATGTTTGTTGAAAGATCCAGAGACTCAAGGTGAGCCACACCTCCCAAGGACTCAGGAATGCTGCCACTCAAATTGTTGTTTGAAATGTTGAGAGCAATTAAACCCTTCAACTCTCCGATTTCCTTGGGAATATTTCCTGACAACTTGTTGTGTGAAAGATCCATGAACTTAAAGGCACTGATAATCTTAGGGTATGGAGTTGATCGTCCTTTAATCCAAAGTGTTACTTGATTCACGAACATTATGCGGAAAAGGGGACCAACACCAAATCCATAACTCCCATCACCCAAGCTCATCTCTATTTTGCCGCTTTGCGATTGATTCGCCATAGCATTCAACTTCCCCAAACTCTCCGGAATAAGACCTGATAAATTATTATGAGATAAATCTAGAATTTGGAGATTCCGGAGCCTAAGCAACTCCGGCGGAAAAGTGCCTTGAAACTTGTTAAAAGCCAAGTTGAGAATTCGTAACTCTACCAGCTTTCCAATCCAAACTGGGATGCTTCCCTGAATTATGTTCTTTCCTATGTCAAATACTCGGAGTTTTGTACAATTTGCAATAGAAGGAGGGATAACACCTTGCAATTTGTTTTCATTGAGATTTAGTGTCTCAAGTATAGTAAGATTTCCTAGCTCTCCTGGCATCTCACCTTCCAAATAATTTTGAGCCAAATTCGAGACTTGCAGATAGGAACATCTCACCAGATTTGTAGGAATGACATCACTTAGCCCGTTCTTTGACAAGTCCAAAAACATCAATTCGTTAGAGGAAGAGCATATAGAGCATGGAATAGAACCTGTGAACCTGTTCTCTGACATATCTAAAAACCATCTACTACAATCTGGAATAGAGCCATGTAAGCTATTGTTATGCAAGTCTACAATGAGAATAGACTTGGAAATAACATGGGGAAGAGAACCTTCCAGTCGGTTATGTGAAAGATTGAGCCTTGCAAGCCAGGGAAGATCCCACAACCAAGCAAGAATATTTCCCACAATGTTATTATCTGACAGGTCCAAATCCACCAATGAGAATTGAGTAGACAAAAAAGCAGGAATTTCCCCTTGAAGTTTACAAGACCTTAACCCCAGGTACTCCAGACGGGCAAATTGTGGAATCCAACTTGAAGAGATATTAAGTGTAAGCTGATTTTCAGAAAAGTCCACTCCTCTGAGGTGAGGTATTTCCAATACAAAAGGAGAAATGCTGCAGGTTAAATTGTTGGAGCCGAGTAATAACATTTCTAATCGAAGAAAATTTGAAATGGCATGTGGAATTGTTTCAGACAATTGGTTGTTACTCAGGTCCAGATATATGAGCGAAGAAAGATTTGAAATCGTATCTGGAATTGTTCCATACAATTGGTTATTATTGAGATACAGATCTGTGAGGGAAGAATGCTTTGAAATGGTATATGGAATTGTTCCAGACAATTGGTTATTACTGAGGAGCAGATATCTAAGGGAAGAAAGCTCTAAAATGGTATGTGGAATTGTTCCAGACAATTGGTTGTTACTGAGGTACAGATATTCGAGGGAAGAAAGCTCTGAAATGGTATGTGGAATTGTTCTAGACAATTGGTTGTTATTGAGGTATAGATATCTGAGGGAAGAAAGCCTACCAATGAATGATCCAAACAGTGGTAAATCCCCTATTAAATTGTTGTATGAGAGGTCCAACGTCTCAAGCATTGAAAAATTTGCAATGGAGTGAGGAATTACTCCTCCTAGATAGCCATTACTTGACAAGTCAAGATTGCTCAGGCTTGAACGGTGTAGGAAGTTTGAAGGGATGGAACCATTGAGACCACACCAAGATAGATCAAGGGAAACCAAGGACGAGACATTCTGAAACCAAGCAGGCAATGGGAAATAAAATGAATTATCTGAAAGATGGAGATAGGATAAGTGAGTAAGATTTAGGAGAGAAGGTATAGTACCTGAAAGTCCACAGTCCTCGAGGCGAAGCTCCCTGAGATTAGAGAGGCTGCTAAGGGCGTATCCCCAAACCTTAGATTCCCTTGACAAATTCAGATAACTCATATCAAGGTATTCCAAGCTTTTTAGATTTATTATCCATCCTCCAAACCTCCTACTCTCCAAGTCATTCTCGCCCAAATCCAGCTTGCGCAACGCTGTAATATTGCCCAACTCCAGAGGGATCTCACCTCCAAATACAGCATCTGCCAGGTTAAGGAAAGTAAGCCTTTGGAGTTTTGCCAACTGAGGAGGTATAGTTGTACCATTGAAGTCATTCTCACTCAAATCCAGGTGGCGCAAGGTTGTAATGTTACCCAATTCCAGAGGAATCTTGCCTCCAATTCCAGCATGTGTCAAGCTAAGGAAAATAAGCCTCTGGAGTTTAGCCAACTGAGGAAGTATGGCAGTACCATTGAAGTCATTCCAGCTCAAATTCAGGTGGTGCAAAGTTGTAATATTGCCCAATTCGCGAGGGATCTCAGCTCCAAAATTAGCACCTGCCAAGCTAAGGAAAGTAAGCCTTTGGAGTTTTCCCACCTGGGGAGGTATGGCAGTACGATTGAAGTCATTCCCGGTCAGATCCAAATATTGCAGATGCTGCAGGTTGAACAGCGACGGATGGATCTTCCCACTCAAACGAGATTTATCTTCCCCCTCCCAGTATCCCCTTTGCTCAAATTTACGGTTTTTCAGGTCAAGGGCAACGACATGGCCGAAATGATAGTCACAAGTGACACCCTCCCATTGGCAACAGTTGAATTGCTGCCACGATCTTAATCGGCCAGTGCCATCATTGAGGCCACCTCTAAAGTCAAGAAGGTAACTTCTTTCATCATCTCGGCATGCGTTAACAAATGAGAAATGAAACTGCAGCATTATCATGATGGCCATGTAGAATGAAAAAGGAGACATGATTGTATACAAAACAAAGCTGTTAGAGGTCGAATGGAGTAAGGGATTTGGATGATCAAACAGAGCTTTATAACACTGTCCTGATGAAGAACATTCGTTAGTTCGAGTCTGATTTGCGTGACTGTTTAATGTGCGACTCTTCTCGGCCGTGTGTTCGAAGTAAGGAAGGACTTTTCTTCGTCATCTGGCATACGTCTCTCTTCTCAAAACTGCGCTCTTCTTAATTTTATTTTTAACCAGATTATCGCGCGCAAACTTACAACTTAATAAATGAACGATTCGCGTAGAGGTGTCTCTTCTTTGAAAAGTCAATAAATAAAGTTTTTTGTTTGAGGATATAAGGGTTTGATTAATAGGTATTTCCAGAAGGATATTTTTTAATTTTATGTTAGATTATTTTAAAGATAAGTATGTTAGTAATATTTGTAGTTTTAGTAAATAATATTATTTTAGTGATTCAAAAATAATAATTTATAAAAGATAAAATGAAAATTTAAAAATATTTTAATAATCATGAAAATGTGTCATATATTTGAGTGAAATTAAAAAATAGTGTAATATTTCATATTTATTAAAACAAATATGAAAGAAGTGCATCACATCATTTACTTCTTAATAAGTTTATGTTTATTTTACAACATGTTGGTTGGCTAGTTGTTTTTTCCTTTTTCTATCTTTTCATAGTGGTCATATGTAAATGGTGGCATTACTATTAGATCTTGTAAGGACTTTGCACAAGATATATCTACAACTATCAACCCTATTATTTTGTTTTGTCCTATGTCAGTAGTTGCTTTTGAAAGAGTCAAACATTGTGATTTGTGTATTTTTAGTGCCCAAGCCAATTCTAAGCGTCTTTGAATTGTCCAATCCCTTTGTATTGTAATTAGAATTATGTATGGAGTTTGATCTTTTGATGACATATGAGTAACTATCAAACTCAACCAAAAATATATCATTGATTTTCATAGTGCACTTCCATACTTTATATATTATATTTTAAATAACCCTAGAGCTCCATTTACAAGACTCATTTCTATCCAAATATTGAAGTTAACACGGCCCTTGCATCCTTAGCAAGTAACAACCCCACATCAAGTTCATTATTTTGACCTCCTTTTGGTGTACTAACACTGCCTATTTTTCTTGTAATGCTATGTTTAATAGGTTGTTGCAGTGAATACAATTTTCTTTTGTTATGACTATGCATATCATTTGTGGTAAATCGATGAATACTATTGTCAAATTATTCATTGGTTGGTGTGTCTATTCCAACATTTGTTCTTGTAATTTGTAAATTCTAATCATCATTTAATATCCCACTTTATCTTTATTATTTTCATTTAATATAATAAAACTTAGCTCACAGTTATAGTAGCTTGTACAATTAGTATAAATATAATATCCTCGCAATTCAAAAATTTCTACTAAAAACTAATTTTGTAAATCAGATTTAATACTCTAAAACTAGCTAAGAATGACCAAATTGTCTCTTTTTGACAATTGGTAACACAATCCTTTTGTTTAGTAATTTATCTTTAATAGAATTCCTTTGAAATGTCTCTAAATTTACCAGAATCGACTGTTTACATCCACCAAATCAGTAATAAAATTAGGTAGTTTTTGTCATCTAATTTCTAACCTAGAAGGTTCAAGTTGGTTGAGCCATAGTTCTTGCTCCACAACAAGTAATAATCACATATAAAATATTTTCTAAATGATGTCTCCTTGCTTGGCCTCTCTTAAATAGATCTTTTATCCAAAACACATGCCTCTTCAAATACCTCTTGGTTGATTTAAAAATTAATTATAATTTTTTTTATGATTTATTTATTTTTTATTATATGTGCTATGCTACAAAATACATGTGTGGCACCACATTTATACACCCAATCCTCTCATTCCCATAGGTCATATAGATGGTTCTTGAAGTAAAGAAAAATATAGGTTTGATAGTTTGAAGAGGGGACATTATACCTCTTTGTTGATTTATTTAAAATTAATTATAATTTTTTTTATGATTTATTTATTTATTATATGTGCTATGCTACAAAATACATGTGTGGCACCACATTTATACACCCAATCCTCTCATTCCCATAGGTCATATAGATGGTTCTTGAAGTAAAGAAAAATATAGGTTTGATAGTTTGAAGAGGGGACATTATACCTCTTTGTTGATTTAAAAATTAATTATAATTTTTTTTATGATTTATTTATTTATTATTAGATGTGCTATGGTACAAAATAAATGTGTGGCACCACATTTGGCACCACATTTATACACCCAAGCCTCTCATTCCCATAGGTCATCTACATGGTTCTTGAAGTGAAGAAAAATCTAGGTTTGATAGTTTGAAGAGGGGACATTATAGCTCACCTTTCCCAAGATTGTTTGTCCTCAAGAAATTGCAAGTTGAGATTCCAAAGAATTTATTCTCTACTAGACAATATCTTTCTAGAGTTACCAAGATGCCAAATTAGTCTTGAGAATTTACAATTCCCAATCCTCAACCCTTTCTATGATGTAGTTAGCTTCTACTATGCCACTTTAATATAACTATGGTTATTCAAAGCATTAAAATCTCAACCACCACCAACACACTCATTGATATTGTTGATGGATCACAGTGATCTAATGTGTTGCAAGATTAGGTTATTTTACTCTTTGATTATGTGTCAAAGTTTACAAATTCTACATTCAACCCCTAGCATTCAATTCTAGTTATTCTTGATTTTCTTACAATAATATCAAAGATCTTAGATCCATTTATTTATATAAAGTTGTTTTTGATGAACTTCAGGAAATACTAGTCCAATTTTGCAAATGCACCTTCTCTTCCTTTCCTAAGTCCCACTTCACCCAATTTTTTTTGTATAAATTATTGATGAATATTGCTTATTTATGTTAAACTATAAGTGTAATTCTTAAAGCAATTTCTAGGATAATGAGTTTCAAGTAGTTTGCTTGAACTAACATTTGGTTGTGCAAAAGAATGAATTTTTATCATAATAGGGATATAAAGATAATTTGAAAGGATACAAAAGATTCTTTCAACCTCAATGAACACTCTAGAATTTTATAAATAAACTAACTATTATTCACTCCTAAGTTGATGGATCTAATGGGGATGAAGGGAAACACTAAGTATCGGCTCCATGCAATGGATCTAGAGACATCTCGCCATCTTTTGTTCCACATTCCCTATTCTCCACTAAATCCAACTCCCACTATCACTAAACTACAAATAACCCCTAAAGATGTAGTTCATATTAATGAGCTACATAACTATTCCACTCCATATGTCTCTTGAGGGAATTGTACGTATTACCTTATAGTTAGCAAATGTGTAATTGTTAAACTAAATGAATAAAATATTTATCTTTGTAGAGAATCTTAGTTAAGATATGATTACAATATCCATGTCTGTAAATTAGGAAATGGATAATACATACATACATACATACATACATACACACATACATACAAGAATGCATACAGACAAACATACATAAAAGAATACATACATACAAACATACATACATACATACATACATACATACATACATACATACATACATACATACATACATACATACACACATACATACATGAATACATACATACATACACACATGCATACAAGAATACACACATACATATAGAGAGAGGTATAATAGTGACATATAAGTAGAATATAGAGGTTTTTGGGTTGAAATAAAGAAAGGAGAGAGAAAAAAATTGTTATTTTTAAAATAAACATGTATTTTTTTTGTTCGGGATATGAAATAAAAGAAAAGAGCTCATCTATTTGTTGACTATTTGAAATTAATTTGTCTCTCTTTGGAGGTGAAGCAAGGGCCCACTCTAGCTAATGGGCAGGGATTCATATTTCTTAAGTATTATATTCTTTATTAAAAAATGATAATTTTCCTTTCTCGGGTTTAAGAGGTGGGACTTCTTGCAGGTGGGGGATCTCACCCACAAGGGGCTAGTCTCGCCCTAGCTTGCCCCAGGTACCCAAGGTATGGGTTTCTGGGCCACTAGGTGGGTCACAGGGACACCCTTGTTGTAAAGAAAAAATAATAATAATTTTCATAGTAATTTGTGATTTCATTAGATTTACATACTTTTAGAAATAGTTATTTTTTGTTATAATTTATGATTTCATTAGATTAATTGATTTTTAGGAAATAGTTAGAATGAATGAATAGATTTTTTAGTCAATTACAATTAGTCCATTTTCTTTGAAGTAATTAGGAGTATATTTGTATGCTAATAATAATTTAATTTTTTTAGGAGAACAACTAATTGGAAGTCTAATATAAATAGCCATTGACATTCCATGGATTTGATAATTAAACATATCATTCTATTCAAATTCAAGGTGTATAGAAACCCTTGTCATTGTCCAATGATTGCAATTTTCCAAATAAGAAAAATATGTTGATTTCTTATATAACATATTTTTCTTAAGGTTTGGAGAACATAGAATAATTATTCTAGATAGAGGTCCAAAATTCATCTCAAGGTAATCTATCCATTCACATATCTATACCAAATCACCAACTAGAAGTTTTCACTTTATCATCCATAAGGCAATGACTAGGTGGAAGTAACAAATAGAGAACTAGAAAAATTGTGAAAGAATTAATAGCAATAAATAGGAAGGATTGGGCAAGTAGACTCAGTTATGTTGTATAGGAATATAACACCACTTAGAAATCATATACAATATTCTCTCAAAATGAGTTACTTTACACTAAGAGACCAATATTATCTGTAGAATTTAGACTATAAATGATTAAAACATCAATGGATATTGGCCTCAAGTTAAATTCAATATAGAAATATTTCATCCTCCACCTAATGATCTCCTCACAGCCCTTGATCTCTTCCATCCCCTTTCTAATGACTACACTTAGTCATTTTGCAAAAATTATCCATTATCATGCAACCTTGAGATCTTGCAACCACATTAAGCAAAAATCCTACTGTTGTGCTGTCAAAATCACCCTAGATCACACATCCAATTGAAGGAGAATTTATTACATTAGGCTCATCAACAACTCCATTTTCTTCCAATTTGGAGTAGGTGTAAGTAATTTGGTTCTAATCTGAGTGTTTGCTTGATTTTTGTTTTTTCCTTGGTTTTCTTATAATTTCCCTATACTTTAAAGTGCAAATTCACTGTACACAAAAGGGATTGTGACATGCTCACTATTTTTTCCTAGAAAAAGGTCGTAGTGCCTATTTTTGGGCACACTGTGACCCCACTCTTTCCTATGTAGTCCCCCACCTTTACCTTGGGACTCTCACATGTTGAATTTGTTTGCAATCTCATTGAGGAAAAATACAATAAATTTTCCTCAAAAAGTACTGTGGAACATCATTGTTATTTCATGGATGATCAAAATCCATCCACCACCTCTCCCAAAAAAATTTCCTTATCCCTTGGTGGTGGCACGAATGGATATGGAACCTCCTACAAGTGTTGTGTAGGGGTTCATTAGTTCATGGATCAATGAATAATGCACATAAGTCCGATTGTAATATTTTGTGTTTTATTTGTTCATAGGATAATGTATCAACATAATATTATCTTTCTTCATCCCTCTTGTTTGCCCAAGTGTTAATTTGACCACTCATGAAATCTATGTGAGAGATGATAGATTCCAGTGAATTGGTAAGTGTAAACATATTGGAGATTGTTCCTAATGGATCTCTCAACTTTTTCATCATTGTCTCAAGGATTTTTTTTATTTTTTTTTCCCTAATATATTTTCTTGCATCTTGAGATGATGTTGATGTATTGTCAAGGAGGTTTGCTTGCATTTTTATTCACTATATTTTTTATGAATTAGTAAATGAGGGTTTTCATCAAATTCAAATAATCTTGTTGTATACAATGACTACAATGATGAACGTTTGGCATAGAATCATGACTTGCCAATAGCATTAGATAATGCATTGTTTTCTTTTAGCCACCTAATTATGATAAAGTTATGTGCATTGACTTCATGCATTGGCATTATAACACTATTTTATATACATATGATGAAGTTTGACTATAAAATTTAGAAGGAAAATGTTATAGAATATTATGTAGGTATAATAAGTGTAACAAATTGTCATTACACTCACATATTATACCCTCATTACGAATATAATAACACATTATACTTTATAATTATATTATTTTATTTTATTTTAGACTTTTTTGCCCCTTCTTTTGACTTTATTCTTTTCATAAAACAACAAAATTAAAATTATAACCTTAAAGATCCTTAATGATTTGAAAATTTAAACCCTAATTCAAATAGGCATTTAGGGTACAAAACAAGGTAGTGTAGAATGTGGCGACTTAACGGGATCAAACGATCTTGTGGCTTGACTCTCGATTCAATCTCTGCTTTATTTTATTGTTAGAATCAGTATTTTGTGTTTTATTGTTAACGCGTGTTTTTGGGCAATTAATGAAGAGACACAAATGGATTTAAATTTTAAGCAAATAACATCAAATGACGAAATGATGTTAAGAGTAACCGGGACGAAATGACCACGAAAATTGAAGACAGGAAAAGAAAAGCAGCACACGACAGGTAACATCAACTGAATAAATGCTTAGATTGTGAATGACACACAATCTTTCCTCTCCATCTTTGTTTATACTTTTCTTCCTCGCCGTGTGTTGGAGGTCTCCCAAGAATTTTCTTCCTCGTCTGTTACACGTCTCTATTTACAAGCTTATGTCATTTCAAATTTTCTATGAAAAGTCATAGGCCCCTACTACCTACCTCTATGTCATACAGTTGAAGGAAAATCTATGCAACCGTGCAAAATACGCGGATATTTTAGTCCGTTCTTTCCTATCTGTCATTTTCTACTTTTATTGGGTGACTCCTGCTTGCCGTGTCTTGGATGCATATCAAGAAATTTCTTCCTCCTCTGTCACACGTCTCTCTTTGCAAGCTTTCTTGCGTCCTTTCTAATTTTCTTTTGCTGCCGGTAAAGAACCAACTGTATTTTATTCCTGTTTAGACAGCAATGATGAGGAATGCCTTTTCAACTGGTAACATATTTAGGTAAACAAGAGGGTCCTCTAATAATTTCCTTACAACTAAGATTCTACAAGAAAATTTCTTGTACATTAAATATATGTTTTGAATTGACCTGCCGTGTTCGAGGTTGGCTTAAGGATAGTCATACACGGTGGAAAACAGCCTCCAAATCTATTCCACGCCAAGCTAAGAATCTTCTTTGAATGGTGATGATAATCCGATACGCAAACCTTCAACTTTGGACGAGTCCTTTCAATGTTCCATTTTGTCCAATGAAATCGAATCATATTTTCTACGCCTCCCATCTTAGAGAATTGATTATTCTGTGAGTGGGGAAGTATTATTGGCTTTGTTCATTGAGAATTATCAGAATTATTCTTTGGTTATTATTAATATGTTGACATTGGTTCTTGTAATTTATGTAAAATTATATTAAAAGATATCACATTTCCACAATCCATATTGATTATTGCTAGATGATTCGGATTTGATTATTAGTAAGAGTTTTTGCATCAGCGTTTGGATCACTCAGTGATCCATCATCGGAGGATTGTGTAAGAGTTTTTTGTAAATTATAATCATCATTTAATATCCCACTTTATCTTTATTATTTTATTTTAATATAATAAAACTTAACTCACAATTATAGTAGCTTGTACAATTAGTATAAATATAAAATCCTCACAATTAAAAAATTTCTACTAATAATTAATTTTGTAAATCAGATTTAATACTCTAAAAATAGTTTAGAATGACCAAATTGTCTCTTTTTGACAGTTCGTAACACAATCCTTTTGGTTAGTAATTTATCTTTAATATAATTCCTTTGAAATGTCTTTAAATCTACCAGAATCAAGTGTTTACATTCACTTAATTGGTAATGAAATTAGGTAGTTTTTGTCATCTAATTTCTAGCCTAGAAGGTTCAAGTTGGTTGAGCCATAGTTATTGCTCCATAACGAGTAATAATCACATATAAAATATTTTCTAAATGATATCTCCTTGCTTGGACTATCTTAAATAGAGCTTTCATCCAAAAGACATGCCTCTTCAAATGCCCCTTGGTTAATATAAAATTTAATTATAGTTTTCTTATGACTTATTTATTTTTTATTATATGTTCTATACTAGAAAATACATGTGTGGCACCACATTTATACACCCAATCCTCCCATGCTCATAGGTCATAGAGATGGTTCTTGAATTGAAAATAATAATATTCTAGGTTTGATCATTTGAAGAGAGGACATTATAGCTCACTTTTCTCAAGATTGTCTATCCTCAAGAAATTATAAATTGGGATGCCAAAGAATTTACTCTTCACTAGACAATATCTTTCTAGAGTTACCAAGATGCCAAATTAGTCTTGAGAATTTACAATTCCCAATCCTCAACCCTTTCTATGATACAATTGGCTTCTTCTATGCCACCTTGATATAACTAAGGTTATTCAAAGCATTAAAATCTCAACCACCATTAACACACTCATTGATATTTTTGATGGATCATAGTGATCTAATATGTTGCAAGATTAGGCTATTTAACAAGCTTTGAGTATGTGTCAAAGTTCACAAATTCTACATTCAACCCCTATCATTCAATTATAGTTATTCTTGATTGTCTTACAATAATATCAAGGATCTTAGATCCATTTATTTACATAAAGTTGGTTTTGATGAACTTCAGGAAATACTAGTCCAATTTTGCAAATGTACCTTCTTTTCCTTTCCTAATTCCCACTTCACCCAATTTTTTTGTATATATTGTTATTGCTTAATTATGTTAAAATATAAGTGTAATGCTTAAAGTAATTTCTAGGATAAAGAGTTTCAAGTAGTTGTCTTGAACTAACTTTTGGTTATGTAGAAGAATACATTTTTATTATAATAAGGGTATAAAGATATTTTGAAAGGATACCAAAGATTCTTCCATCCTCAATGAACACTCTAGAATTTTATAAATAAACTAACTATTATTCACTCTTGAGTTGATGGATCTAATGGGGATGAAGGGAAACACTAAGTATCAGTTCCATTCAATGGATCTAGAGACATCAAGTACCATCTTTTGTTCTACATTTCCTATTCTCCACTAAATCCAACTCCCGCTATCACTCAACTACAAATAACCCCTAAAGATGTTCATATTAATGAGCTACGTAACCAATTCCACTACATGTGTCTCTTGAGGGCATTGTATGAATTACCTTATAGTTAGCAAATGTGTAATTGTTAGAGTAAATGAATAAATTATTTATCTTTGTAGAGAATCATAGTTAAGACGCAATAACAATATCCATATCTATCAATTAGGAAATATCTATTATATACATACATACAGACAAACATACATACATACATATATACATTCATACATACATACATACATACATATAATAGTGATATATAAGTAGAACATAGAGGTTTTTGGATTGAAATAAAGAAGAGAAAAAAATTGTTATTTTAGAAATAAGCTTGTATTTTTTTTGTTCAGGATATGAAATAAAATAAAAGAGTTTATCTATTTGTTGACTACTTAAAATTAATTTCTCTCTCTGGAGGTGAAGCAAGGACCCACTCTAGCTAATGGATAGGGATTGGTATTTCTTAAGTATTAGATTCTTTATTAAAAATAACATTTTTCATTGTAATTTGTGATTTAATTATATTTATTCATTTTTAAAAATAGTTATTTTCTATTATAATTTATGATTTCATTAGATTAATTAAATTTTAGACAATAGTTAGAAGGAATGAATATACTTTCTAGTCAATTACAGTTAGTCTATTTTCTTTCAAGTAAATAGGAGTAGATTGTATGTCAATAATAATGATTATATTTTTTAGGAGAACTACTAGTTGGAAGTCTAATATAAATAGTCGAGGACATGCCTTGGATTTGATAATCAAACATATCAGTGTATTCAAATGCAAGGTGTATAGAAACCCTTGTCATTGTCCAATGACTACAATTTGCCAGGCGAGAAAAATATGATGATTATCTTTTTGATTTGGAGGTTTTGTCTTAGTCATGTTTGGATCCCTATACATGCATGCATAGTTGATTTGAAGCTATCACTTCTCAATTTAGAACTTTGTTGCATAAGCAACATCATTTACTAAATGGCCTACCAATTGACCTCAATTACTATACAAATGTTTGCAAAACATAAACTAATTTTTTTCCTAATTAGTCTTCCACACCTCTTCCACACCTCTTGATATACCCATTACACACTAAAGTGTGATTGCTAGTTATACTTCCTAATAAATCCATACCCACATTTTATCCTTTAATTGTTACTTACGTAAATGCACTTCATTTATTTAGCTAGGGTTAAGCTTGAGGAAAGTTTATTCCCCTTAGATTAAAAAACTATTTTATAGGTGACAAGTCTGATGCACTTAACCTTTAATTGTGACAGACGGTTAGGGGCTCATGTGTCCACCGTTCTCTCTCATGCCAAATTCAATGAACAAAATCAAGAATACCTATTGAAATCGAAGCCAAGTCGGGTTAGGAAGGGTGCAAATTATTTTAGCTCTCACGTCCCCGTACAGACTAATCAATTTCCAAGACGCTGAGATAGGGGACAAATCACTTTCCGCTGCCGTGTTCGAGGTTGGCTTAACGTTAGTCATACACGGTGGAAAACAAAATCCAAATCCATTCCACGCCAACCTAAGAATCTTCTTTGAATGGTGATCATCCATTACACAAACCTTCCGTTCGACGAGTCCTTTCAATGTGCCATTTTGTCAATAATCGAGTCATATTTTCTACACTCTTATCTTGGGAATTGATTATTCTGTGAGTGGGGAAATAATTTGTACGTTCCCCACCCACAACAAGTCTTTGATTTCAAGGAGTATTGTGGCTTCTGTTCGTTGAATTTGGCATGAAAGGGAATGGGACGTATTAGCCCATTAGGTACCATCTGCCAGTCAAATCTGATTTTCGACAGTCCTGTGAATGTGGAAATTGCAATGTCACATTGTCTTATTATCTGACTAGTCAATGTGCGGACGTTAATTAAGAAAGACAATAACAACTGCGTTGGCTAGTCTTCGGAGACTGGGCTTAATACCTAGACCCTACCAAATTTTTTTGAGTGTTCTTAAATTTTAGGTATTACTCTTTATAATATAGTAAATAATTAATATATAATTACTCTTTAGTAATAATAAACATAATTAATATTTTAGCCATTATTTATAACATTAAATAATTACATTAATATAATAATAATTTGTTTGTAAGAGAATGTTATAATTTAATATTTTTTATTTGAAGCGATAAGGGTCTTGTAGTATGAAGGTGGTATCGTGATAACTATTGAAAATGTGGCATATTGATTTTTTTTTACTATAAAGAAAGTAAGCAAGACATGTTTACACATGTAACCGATATACTTAATTAAGGGAATGGTAAGGGACAAGTTGGTAAGGTGGTTATTCATCATTTTGAAACATACAAGTGAGATAATGCAAAGGCATATTAGAATTGAAGTTGCGTGTTATGTTTTCAAAAAAGATTCTTTTGGCTTCAATAAAAAAGCTTCTTAGTGGAGGCCTTTTCTTTATTTTCTCACTAATTTCTTGATGGTCTCCTCTAGAAATAGGGGAAAGGGTAAATACAAAAGCATGGAGAATAGAGGGAAGAGTACTGTCAATGGTAAAATGAGGAAGGAATGGGAAGATTACTATCAATTAGCCTATCAATCAAGACTTTACACATAGTGCATGTATAAAATCAATAATAATTATCTATAAAATTCAAAATAAAACATATCTTATATTGGTAGAATACTACCAATTTACTAAATAAACCCTTTTCATTTCATCAAATATAAATGAAAAAAAAGTCATCAACACGAAGGGTGAAGTTCAAAAAACCATTATAACCCCTTTAAACACGTTGGGGTAGCTGACATTTCAGGTTGGACACCCCCAAGCCAAATCCCAAAGCAATCCCAAAGAAAAAAAATGTCAGTAGAAATGGATATTCATTATTAATGGATATCCAATATAAACAAATATTTTTTAATTAAAGTTAACAAATAGATATTTGTTTCTTTAACATAAAAAATAGATATATGTTTCTTTTACTTAGAAATATTAATATATAATATATAATATATGATAGCTTTAATATATACTAGGACATATTAATATTATTATAATATACATTATATTTAATATAAATAGTACATGTTATACTATATAAATATAATATTCTATATAATAATATAATGTATTTGTGAGGGAGGGGATTTGCTACTCCCAAGTCCCAAGACGAACAAGGTCTAAAGGGAGTGAATTTCCTTCGGTTACCTCAATGACAAAAGTAAAGGCATAAGTTGAAAAATAAAGAAAAAACTAGTTTGTGTTTTTGGGGTTTTTTAGGAATGGACGATTTTGGGAATTAGGTGAACAAACCACAAGGGTCTTAGACTATTGGCTGACTAGCACTCAACTAGAGGATGTTTGCAGGAGACTCAGATGACAATACAACGTGATGTCATCTTAGGGATGCATTGGCCTCTTGTATGGACTGAGAACATAGTCTACAATGTAAAACTCATAGGGTGTGCTAATGGCCCAAAAAAATTAATTCGATAGTTTTAATGAAAATTATAGAATGCTAAAAATGCATAAAATAAACTAACTACAACAAGAAAAATATGATATCTTGAAAGATAAATTAGTTATAATGAAATTACGAGCAAGGGTAGTATAAATCTAACTTACAATTGGTCTAGCCTCATGCAAGCTCCATGTAAAAAAAGTACCTACACACACTATAATGGGAAAATGTTGGGGTTGTGCTTTGGATTTTACCTCAATCACATTCCCGCATTGGTGTTTACACCTCCACATATAACCAATAGACCACAAAAGAGATAAAATTATAGAGAAAGGAAATAGACACAATGTATATAGTGTAAAGACAATCTATATGCTATCTATAATATTGATAATGCAATGAAATGACAAAAATAAAGCATTACCCCCTTTGGAAAGCTTGAGAAGTTGAAAGAAAGGATTGTAGCTTCATAGGTGCAAGATGGATGTGCAAGAACATAGTGACAATAGCTTGAAACCTGCAAGAAAGTGATGTAGAAAGAAGTAAGAATGGAGAAAGTAAAGTGGAGTTGCAAGAATGAAGTGAGAATGTGATAGATTGAGAGAGAGTGTGAATGTAATGGAAGAAATGAGCTTAAAA
>VDFB02062923.1:0-16958 GCA_007258455.2 Sequoia sempervirens
AAGTTGAAATTCGGATAGATCCTTAAATGGGTTGTTAAAGAGGGTTGTTGGTCAATCTCCTTGTTGGTATGGAATAATAAACCCTCTAGAGTCTATACCATAGTGGTAGGGGTCAAGTAGGCATGCGATAGTGCCCCTAGGACATGATTTGATCCTTGGAAAGTCCTCATTATAGAGTGATGAGTTTTGAAGAGAGGATGTGATGGAAAGATGGAAGGGTTGTCCAAGTACATGTTTCTTCCTCAATAAGCAAAAGAATCTCATTGAGGAAGGTATGTATACTCCCCACCTCCCCATCCATGGGCTACAAGTTGAAATCCCTATATATTTTGGAGATGAAGAACACGAGGGGTGTTACCCACTTCTCTTGGAGAACTTTAGTGGAGATGGCAGAAAGAATGAGAGGAGAGGAGTTAACTACTTTGGGAAGATAGTGATCAAGATGGCTTAGCATGGAGAGGAGAGGTGGATGAGGGATCTGAATCCGTTCACCTCAAAGAAAAGAGATAAGTTCTTATCTTCCATTACCATTATTTATTGGTTGTAAGAAGGTGACATAGTGTATGGTCATGGCTGAATATAGAGAGTAGAGAATCTAGATGCATGGAATTTGTGTTATGCTAGTTTTATTCCTCTGTAAAAATGAGAAAAGTCTCTATTTATCATCATGGAGCTAAAAGAATTCCTTGCTTTGTGGTATGACCAGAGCCCACACGACTCGATGATGCCATTATAGTAGGGTGGAGAGCAATTCATTCTTAATTGTATTGCTCTTATATTCCAAAGTTTTAGATGTAACATGGAATAGCTAGTATTCCATTGCAAGATGGAAAAAATAGAAAAGCAAAGTTTACTTCATTTTTATGTTAGTTGCTTAATCTTGAGTGTAAATTGAACCGTGAGAAGTTTATTGAAGTAATTTTTATACCTTGTTAGTGTGAAAAGGAAGACTTCTCATTTACATCTGAAACTCTTTGTGAATGCAAGACTAAGGATTAGTTAAAATAAAATTCTGCATAATATTATTATATGAGCAATTAGTTGTCGTAAGTAATCAATTTTTGAATGAAACTCCACTTATAGGTACTACACTAATAAATGGGCCTTGAATGATTTCTATTTTTCTTGCTTTGGAAACAAGTGGGCTTAACATGAGTTATGTGTATGTTGTAACTATGATGCAACTAAAATTAGTTTTGTCTCAAAATAAGAATTAAAAAAAAAACTAGAAATGGCATTACCCATGTATAAAATCAAACAGTTATGGTCAAAAGTCAGCTGTGTGTGTATAGTGCATACTTTTCCTTTTTATCCATTAAAAAAGGAATTAAATTGTTCTTTCCATTAAATATGTGATATTTTACAGAGCTACAAAGAAAATAAGGAAGAAAACAAAAGAAATAGATAGGCTAGGTTTACTGTTGTTGTCTATGTCAATCTTGTTGGGTCTATAGTCCTCCTTATAGCTATGAATGAAAATAAAGAATGTGTCGCTGGTTGTTAAATGATCTAGAATTCATGGTGGTAGTTTAGTTTTTATGAGTAGCTCATAACAAGCAAGAGTATTACTAATATTAATGTCAAGCGATGAAGTGGTTAATGGGAAATTATTTAGGAGACTTGGATTAGCTATTGGAATTATAGTCCTCACAATCATTATATATATCCATAATATTAATTTTTTGAATGACATTAGTGCTAACATTCACTTGGTTTCTAAGAGTGGGGTTCATAATTGCATTGGAAGTAGATTTGGTATCGAGTATGACCCTAACCTTACATGGAGAAATAGTATGGAGATTACTTGTACGCGAGAATAATAGTTAAACCATGATTTAAATAAAGAAAAAAATATATCAGATGGGGTAATCATGTACCAAGAAATTTAACATCAATTGCATTCATCCCTAGTAGCAAACATCTAGCAATCTTGTAAAATATTAATACTAGGATCCTTTTCTTCATAACTTGAGGATGCGTGTGATGAACTCTGCAACTTCGCTCATCCATCAACCTAGCTCCTTGCTCATGAGTGGAATGTTGATGGTGGAGTTGCATGAGAAACTCAACCCGATGTGTACAGTGTGTTACCATGTGTGTGCATGTGTTTTTTCACCTTTCAAAAAAAAAAAGTAGTTGGGTTTTTCTGGTGTAAAATTTTTGGCATGACACTATCTCCTAGCACAGGGGTTGGGCCTATGGGTTCCACATGGCTGGGTGGATCTTTCACCTTACACTGTTGGGCTTTCTTTGCTTATTCGTGATGGTAGGGTCTTCTTGTTTAGAGAACTCGTGTGTATCTGTGGATTTGTTACTTCTATTATGTTCATTGTATCAATGGGACACTATGTATTTATACTCATTTGAAATCGAGGAGGATTCATGTATATTGTAATTGTATCATTTTTTATGATCTATCTCATCTTGGAGATGATCTTTGTAATGGTATATGGACTTAATGTAATCTTTTGAAGAATTCACTATTGTACTTTTTTTATTATGCAATGGTTCAATGCTTTGATGTATGTTGTTTACCAGGAGTTAATTTCATATGCTATGGTTTAATTTTGTAAGTTGGGATTCAAATGTAGATGCATTGCCTGGCCTAGATGATGGTTCTGTTTAGAGTAGATTACTTTACTTGTTTTTATTGCTCTTTTTAAGAAATAAATTGTTACACTTCCCTATTGTTGCAAGATCCTTTAGGTTACGAGGTAGGGTTTTACAGGACCCCAATCCTTCCATTACACTAGATGAAACCCCACACACTACTTATCATGTTACTCGTTCCCATATTAAAAAACTTGCTAATGAGGGAACCCCTCCTAAACCCATTAAATGTGTCTGACTATTAGGGCCTACTGCTATTTCTACTTTTGAATTACATAATTGGGATAACTCAAACATCATGGAATCCTACTCCTACACACTCCCCTTTTCATGCAAGGAGTTTTGATTCCCCCAACATTCCAATCCTACACCCCCTATTATTAACCCTAGTCATCAACATTCCACTGATTTCTGCATCAATTTAGAGGGGGCCCATGTTGAACTGAGGGTGAATTTTGACAATTGGGCCTCTAGCAACCCTCTTCACAATAAAATTAATGAAATTTTAAATATGATTGATGTCAAGAAGGACATGCTCAAGTGGCTATTGGGTTAGCTTTTTGCTGCCAAAGAAAGAATCCAAATTCAAGAAGACAAGGTGTTGTAGCAGCAAGCCCCATGGTCGATGTGGTGGAGGAAATTGGCCATTGGGATATCATAGCCTCCCTAGCTAATTCATTTGAGCATTAGACCAATTGGGATAACGAACTAGAGGTAGGCTTGTTTTATATTCTACAAAGATTTTTTTTTGTTTTCGTGTAATCCTAAGGATAGGATTGTCAAATGAAAATATGACATTTATCCATGGCTTGAAGCTTGTTCCTCCCCTGTTTCTATAAAATTAAATTCAAAGCAATTTGTAAAGGATCTTTGATTTTTGTAAGCAATGTGTTTATATACAAGTGTTCACAATATTAGGTTAAAGTTTGTTATTAAAGATCTAATTTAATTTTCTTTCAATTATCTATTCCTAAGGTTTAAGGAACCATTCTCAATATAATTTTGGTTATCTTTCCATAATCAATAAAATTCAAAATCATGTTTCGTATACTATTATAATTTATTTCATAATAATATTATTTCTATTTTCTTTGCACCGTTAAGTATAAATTACAATGAATCTAGCCAATTAGGTCTATTTTATTTATAATTCTTGGTCACTCGAAGATAACATATCTATTTTAAAGCAATACCATGAAATGAATTATGGGAATTCCCATTTTATATTGTGAAAGACCGCACTCCTAGAATGTGTAGAGCCCAAACTATAGAGGATAAAATTGTTAAATCCTTCTCATTTTTTTAGTCAACCCCATGAAACATTTGAGCATAAGATATGGATACTCCTTTAGATAGTTTTCAAAAATAAGTTGGAATCATAAAAAACACATCAACAATCCCATTCATTGAGAAATTTGATTCTAACTCATCTAGTCAAATATATAATATATGTACATTGTTCATTACCTTAAACTTTGGAAATATAGGATTAAATATAACCAAAGGGATTTGAATACAATTTTTTTCTATGGTAGATCATTCTATATCAGTAAGAGTGAACATTATTATACTATGAGCATTCTTTTTCATAAGTCCTCCTAGTATATCGAGCCATTCTATCATAGCCATACAATATACATTGTGATAAAGGATTATTCTATTTCAGGATATAATTTTTTCTACAACATGTATGGTCAAATAGGAGATTAAGATCTTTGGTAATAATTGCTGCTCAAATTTTTATTAATTTTATTGATTCTGGAAGGTTTGAAGTATAGTGTAACATATCTTAATTATTTATTAATAGACATTTTTAAATTATTTTATACAATAAGTGTTACTTCAACATCAAATTTTTAATGTACATAAGACACCAATTTTTATAGTTAAAATTAGTATTTATTTTTCCTAATGTAAAACAATACTAATTTAACATATATATATTTGTATACTATCATATTGAAAAAATTCATAACATTTTTGTAATTATAAAGGTTGATAATTAAAATCTATTGTTATGAATTTTCATATTCAAACTAATTATTTTTCTAACAATTCATTATTTCTTCACTATTTGTTTAAGGTATTTTCAATTATGTAACAATATATCCTCAATAAATTTCATTTGGAAAAATATTATAAATAAATAAGTTCACTTAAAAGAGAGGGCCAAGCCAAAAAGTGATGCAATTTTTTTCACTATTCAAATTTGGTAAAATAAGCATAAAATATTCCAATCAGTAAATGAAATGGTGAATTATAGAAAATTAATTTAATTTAGGATTTCAATGGAAAAGCTAAAGAGCATCACTGTACTAGATGTTGAATCTCAACATCTTTCTAACTAGACAATCACCAACATCTTTCTAACTAGATGTATGCTAATAATATTTTTATAATGTCATTGAGGATGATAAAACCTTCTTGAACTGGAGGATACGAATCTAAAAAAAGCGAACATAAATATTGCAAAATATATTGAAGTAATAGTAAACCCCAAAAAGATGATAGCATGCAAAGAAAATTCTTAAAGCAAATAAATCATTCGCTATCTCATGGAGGGGCTGAAACCTTGGATCCATGATAACTTTATTTTATCATAATATAAAATAATACTAAAATTTAACATATATCTTTTTCTATTATCAGATTTAAGCTCTTACTGGATTAATCTCTGAGAAATAAAATCACAATATTTTCATAATTGCAAACTTAAATTTACTAAAATGGTGATTACTCATGAATTTTTGATGTGGACCTGATTATTTTTCTACCAATTGATATGTTTATTCACTATTTATATCACCATATCATTTTAACAATATCGACCAATTTCCTTAACAAATCTGTAAATAAATACATTAATTTGGAAATGGAGGACCATGTACGATAGAACTCTAGTTTATTGAATATTCATGAACTAGAACAAAAAGGAATTTAAGTCTACCTTCGTAAAGGAGACATCAATTATTTCAAGCACTGAATCAAATAGTGAGTGGCAGGAAAAGAATTGGTTTAATATGATTTGGGTGACTATGGATTGGAATGGAATTTATTGGTTGTCCCATTGAGACTCGAAAACATGGAGCTGCAATGCATTTGGAATAATAACCCTAACTACACCGTCCCACCAACCATTTGCAGCTATGTATGATGAGAAAATGTTCATGTGGAGTATCTGGAGACTCCGTAAAAGTTTGTTTTATCTTCAACCGCCGCAGTTTACCGGGCCGTTAACTAACCGCTGCCCGCAATATCGCAATAAAGATTTTAACCATCGTGATACCGCGGGGAACTATGGAGAAAGCCACCACCGCCAGAAAGTTTCAGAATACGAAAGATTTAATATTTAAAGTTTTATATTGATGTAAAGGACATTGTATTAAATGCATTTTGACGGGGGAAAAATTAGTTAGGTGATTTTGAAAAATTGTAATTTCGTTCCCTCTCATCCGTGAAAATATTTCATGTGACTTTTTACCTGCAGCATATATTTTGTAATTGTAAATTTATTTTTAACAAGGAGAATGAGAAGAAGAAGGTGAATGTGAGCAAACAGAAAATTACGAGCAGCAGCTCTGTGTGTTGTGAAAAATTATATTTTATGTTTTAAATTTTTCTTTGTGTGTGAGAATTCTCCTACCTTTCTGACCTTCGATGTTATCGAGAACTGGATTCAGGAGGAGTATCGACAGAGTTTGATTATGAGTCAATTTGGCCAGTTATGGTGATTTCAAAATGGCGGCAGCACAAGCGACAAACCCACAAAATTCCACCAGTTTAATGGAAGAAATTGAGTACTAGTCCAATTCTATTGAAAACACTATTTAGCTCACCGGATACTATGAGTTTAGTGAAAGAGAATGGATTTAGTGACGGAATCATTAGCAGCCACAATGCTTTAACACAATGAGAGAACTTATTGTTGAAGGACACAGAAGAAAGACTCAAGGCTTTTATTTTGCTCGTTTCAAGCTTTGTACAAGAAGGAAGCATTTTCCAAGAGTTTCAAAGCGACAACAAAGTCCAAACAGCATGGGACATCCCTGCTTCAAGCAAACTATGAGGCATGGCAAAAGATTCAAAAAGCAGCTACAAATCTTTGAGAAGAGATTTTGAAACAGCATGTGAAGGATTATGACAGAATCATGATTCATTCTACTTCGTCATTGAATTTGAGTTAATCAAGTGGTCTCATGGAGAATCATGAAGATACTAGAGTTGTTGAAAAGATTTTAAGGAGTTTGCCCACAAAATTTCTACCGATTGTAGTTGCTATAGAGGAGACAAAGGATCTCTCACAGTTCTCAGTTGATGAGTTGTATGCATCTCTAATTTCTCATGAACAAAGGCTGAAAAGGTCAGCAGATACATCACTGGAGCATGCTTTCAGAACTCAGGCTTCAGTAAGTCAAGGAAGAGGCAGAGGTAGATCAAGAGGAAGAGGAAAAAACTCTTACAGAGGTGAAAGATACAGTTTATCAAGCTCAAGTGGAAGATGTAGCAATCAAGGCTCAAGCCAAAACCCAACACAGAATCAGTCACAAAATCAAAGGTATGAGAAATCTCAAGTCCAATGTCACTATTGTAAAAAATATGGGCATTATGTGAATGAGTGTAGAAAGAAGCAGTATGATAATAATAGACAAAATGCAAATTTTTCAAGAGAAGGTCAAAATCAGGATTCAGATAAGAGAACAATGTTTTTAGCTTGTAATGTTGCTCAAACAAATGAAAAAGATGTATGGTTTTTAGATTCAGGCTGTAGCAATCATATGACAGGGAATCTAGAAATATTTTTCAGAAGTTAAATGTGAGAATGTAAGTCAGATGTTACATTTAAGGTAATGGTAACAAAGTGTCAGTCGAAGGAAAAGAGTTGAAATATTCTAACTAAACAGGGAGAGAAAAAGTATATTTTAGATGTGTATTTTGTGCCTAGTCTAAAACATAACTTAATGAGTGTAGGGCAACTGGTTCAAAAAGGGTATAGAGTAACCTTCAAGAATGGTCTATGCACAATTTTAGACAAATACCCAAGCAATCAGCTTATTGCAAAAGTCAGAATGACAAACAACAGGATGTTTCCCTTAAAGATAAAATGATTTGAATATAGAATTATGCTCAGCACAATACTTAATAGACACAGAATGGGTGGGAAGAAACTACGGTAGAATGGGACAACCAATCTTTCAATTTGAGATAAAGATGAAAGCGGTTATGGCACCTAAATTTGGTCACATCTCAACTTTTGGAGGTTCAATTACTTCATGTAGAAAAGGCATGGTCAGGACTATTTAATAGAAAAACCGAAGGGTATGTAGAAGGTGCATTTAGGAAAACAACATAGAATCATTTCTGGGAAAGTCAACTAGAAACAAAAAGCACCTTTGGAGAGTATACATTGATTTATTGTGGACCTATGCAAAACACCTTCAATGGTGTTAGTTTTTATTTCACGACATTCATTTGATGATTATTCAAGAAAAACGTGGTTTTTTATTTCATGAGAAAAATGAAGTCATTTGATAAAACAGTCGATTCAATTTGGTTGAAAAACAGAGTGGTTATTATATTAAAGTGTTGAGAACAGATAGAGGTGGTGAATATATTTCAAGAGAATTTTTTAATTTTTGCAAGGATCATGGAATTCACAAGCAATTCACAACCAGATACACACCTCAACAAAATGGAGTAGCTGAAAGGAAAAACAGAACAATCATGGAAATGGCTAGAAGCATGTTGAAAGCCAAACATTTATCAAATGAATATTGGGCAGAAGCAATTTCTTGTGCAGCCTATATAATGAATAGGTGTCCAACAAAAAGTGTCATGAATATGGTACCTGAAGAAGCATGGACAGGAAGAAAAAACAGTGTTACTCACATGAGAGTATTTGGATGTGTTGCATATGCACATGTGCCTGATGAATTGAGAAGGAAGCTAGATAACAAGGGAGAAAAATGTATATTTGTTGGATACAGTGAAGAATCCAAAGCTTATAAGCTCTATAATCCAACAACAAAGAAAGTTATAATCAGCAAAGATGTACAATTTGTAGAAGATGAAGCATGGGATGGAAGTATAGAGAAGACAGTAAATATTTCAGCTAGTATACCTCAAGAGGAGAATGAAGTTTCAGCATCAACAAATATTCCAGCTATTGTGACTCCTACCACTCCCATTCAAGCTCAACAAAGTGGTCCACAAGTGACACCAGCATCGACTATAAGAACAGCCTCAATCATTCAAGGAAGCAGTCCAACAAGAGGACAACAAACACCATCTACAGCAGGACCATCGGGTCCATATTCCACAAGTTCAAGTGATATGTCAAATCCCTACGACAGCAGAGTCTGAGAGAGAATGTGAGGAAAATGGAAGCATAAGGAAAAGATATATAGACAAAATCAGAAGGTGAGGAATAATTGATTAGATTTCTCTGTGCATTTTATTCTCAAATGAAGATCAGATTCATTTTGAAAGATGTAGTCAAAGATGATAAATGGGTAAGTGCTAGTGGATGAAGAGATTGAAGCAATTGAAAAGAATCGGAGACATGAGACTAGTCAGGTTTTCAAAGACAAGATGTCATTATGAGTGAAATGGATTTATAAAAACAAATTAGTATTAGAAAAAGATGAAGTTCCCGAGAAGCTTAAAGCAGATTGAGGGCTATTCACATGCTTGGAATTATTTACAATGAAACATTTACTTTTGTAGCAGGTGGATACTATAAGGATGATTTTAACATGTGAAGCTCGAGAATAAGTGGTACATATCTCAAATGAATTTTAAAGTGTGACTTTTAAATGGTTATTTAGAAAAAGAAGTTTATGTGGATAAATACAGGTGGTATGAAATTAAAGGTCAGAAGACAAGTTTACAAATTGAAAAAAGACGTGTATGGATGGAAGCAAACCCCCAGAGCTTAATTTTGCTGAGAATAGGCAGTTATCTTTTCTTTGAATGGATTTAATAGATGTGAGTGACCCACAACATGCAAAAATGAATGAAGAAGGTGAAAATCTTGATAGTATGCTTATATGTGGATGATTTAATCTTCACTGGCAATTTGTCAATTGATCTGTTCAAGGCAGACATGAAGAAAGAATTTGAAATGACAGACTTAGGTCTGATGAAGTATTTTTTAGGCATTGAAGTGAATCAAAATGAAAGTGGTATTTTTATTTCACAGTCAAAATATGCAAATGACATTTTGAAAAGGTTTAATATGATGAAGTGGAAACCAGCACCAACACCTACAGTGACAGGTCTGAAACTAAGCAAGGATGATAGAGGGTCTAATATTGATCCAACTTTGTTTAAGAGGCTTGTTGGAAGTCTCATGTATCTCACAGCCACAAGGCCAGACATTATGTATGGAGTAAGTTTGATTTCCAGGTTTATGGAAACACCAAAAGACACCCATTGGAAAGCTGGGAAGAGAATTTTAAGGTATGTAAGTGGAACAAGGAATTTTGGCATTAAGTATTCAAGTTCAGATGAGTTCAAACTCATAGGATACACAGATAGTGACTGTGCTGGCAATATTGATGACAGAAAAAGCATGTCTGGGTATGTATTTAATTTTGGGACAGGGGTTGTCTCATGGTCTTCAAAGAAGCAGCCACAAGTGCAGCATGTCAAGCAGTTTGGATGAGAAGAATTTTGAAAGAATTGCAAAATGAACAAATGGAGGCAACAAAAATTTACTGTGATAATAATTCAGCCATAGCTCTTTCGAAAAATCTAGTCTTTCATAAAAGAAGCAAGCATATTGATACTAGGTATCATTTTATCAGAGAATTAATTAATAATGGTGAAATATTTTTAGAGTTTTGCAGATCAGAAGAACAAAGTGCAGATATTTTTACAAAGCCGCTGAGCAGAGATAATTTTATTTTTCAGAGAAACAGATTGGGCATGGTGGACAGCGCAGTTATGCTTAAGGGGGAGTGTTGGAATATTAACCCTAACTACTGCCGTCCCCGCCAACCACTGCCCGCTATATCGCAATCAAGAAAATATTCATCGCGATATCACGGGAGACTCCGTAAAAGTTTGTTTTATCTTCAACCGCCGTAGTTTACCGGGCCGTTAACTAACCACTGCCCGCAATATCACAATAAATATTTTAACCATCGCGATACCGCGGGGAACTATGGAGAAAGCCGCCACCGCCAGAAAGTTTCAGAATACGAAAGATTTAATATTTAAAGTTTTATATTGATGTAAAGGACATTGTATTAAATGCATTTTGATGGGGGAAAAATTAGTTAGGTGATTTTGAAAAATTGTAATTTCGTTCCCTCTCATCCGTGAAAATCTTTCACGTGACTTTTTACCTGCAGCATATATTTTGTAATTGTAAATTTATTTTTAACAAGGAGAATGAGAAGAAGAAGGTGAATGTGAGCAAACAGAAAATTACGAGCAGCAGCTCTGTGTGTTGTGAAAAATTATATTTTATGTTTTAAATTTTTACTGTGTGTGAAATTCCTCCTCTGCCTCTGGCCTTCACAATCATCGAAGAAAGCCGCACATATGTTGATTTTCGGTCTCGTAAAATAGCCTTCTTTGGGGGACATCCAATCTTTACATTGCAGCTCGGTGCTCTAGCTAACTTCTTAATATTTGTAAGCTCATTATTCTTGTGGGGTGGAGGGGGACATCCAATATCGCTGGTACAGCTCAGTGTTGAAGCTAACCGCTCCATACTTGCAAGCCTGTTATTGTTAAGTGATGGATGAGGAGGACATCCAATAGTGACGTTGCAGCTCGGCGCTTTAGCTAACTGCTCCAAAGTTGTAAGGCCAATATTGTTCCTGGCCGAGACATGGGCGAGAAACATAAACAGGAACACAAGAAGCAGTGTCGCCAGTTTCATACGCGTTGGACTCCTCATATCTGTTATATCGAATGCACATAAAAGTCTGTAGGTTTGAACTGTTTAATAAATAGAAATATCTTCACGTTTGAACTGAATAGTCAATTGCTAGATGAAAATTTGTTTGGGAACGAGCGTAATACTGTAAGCCTTTTGTAGTTGGAGCCCTAAGTTTCACATTGATACTACCATGAGCTTCCTGCTAGAATGAGGCATTCAAAGTCTTATAGCGTAGTGGATACAGACTAATTTACAATCTAGTTTGTATTCAAACTAGAACCTTCACTTTGTAGAGCGGTATTGATGAAGCTGTGAAATAAGCGCCGAAACATATTTCATTCTGAGTTTTACTTTGGATTACTTTAATTTTAATTTTGTTTCAAGAGCTTACTAGATGTGTATCTTTTAAATTTATATCACAATGAAAATGTGGAAAATGTGCAAATTATTAGGGTATTTAAGGAAGGATAGCTTAACATGTTTCTTGAACAAATTTATGGCATGTTTTTCTTACTAAATCTACAACATACATCTTTTTTTCCTCTATTATCTTATGTGAAATTGAAAGCAACCAATGGTTATAGGTATATACAATTAATGCAATATTTTGCAATCTCTATTCATAACTATTTTCTTCTATATATAATGTAAGTTCAATGTAGATACAATGAAAATATTTTCATTGCTGGTAAAATATATTTTACATGGATCTTCAAATCTAGTTATATTAAAATTAGAACTAAGCAACTATTGACCACTGGATCTTTAAATCGAATAACTCTAATGTTTTATTCCTTTCAACCATTGGATATTTTTCAATAACCTCAATTAAGTCAAACATTCATGATTACCTCAACAGTAATTTTATCTCTACATGTCCATTAAATTTCCTGCTTGGTATTACTCTACATACATTGTCGTGCTAAAAAGGTGCCTTTCTTTTAACTATAAAGCTCTATCCATTAAATACAAAGATAAACTTATTAGGAAAAATTCAAAAAAGTTACATACTAACCTAAAGGTCTACACTAATTATTAGCCCAAAGGTCTTTATAACAGCCAAATTTAAATGATTGGTATGGTTCAATTCCTCTACAACTATTTGGATATAAAAATTTAGCTAATTTAAAAGTATCAATTTAAAACCCTAAATGAATGTCAGATTTATAAACTAATGTATTACTCTCCAAAGATAAGAAATTTTCTCTTTTAGCATATATCAAATTTAATCACATTATTTACTAGATCATTAATTAATCAATTATAAATAATCATTAATTGACCATTTATTACAATTTATCATTTATTATACCATTAAACAATTATAATTTATTTCTATTTCTCTATTTATGCATTAAGTGAGAGAAAATTAGCCATTAGTAAATAAAATCTTCACTTTTATTTTACTAGTTAATTACATCTTATCTCATTGGTTTACTTTCTCTTGTTTTATAAACTTATTCATTAGTCATGAATGGATTTTTTTTCAAATAGAAACATATTCCTCTCATCTATTGATTCATTAAATAAATAAAAAAAATTTATTATCTTATCATGGGTTTGAAATGGGAATTTTTTTTATTAGATGAGTTGAATCCACAAAATTTTTAGCCAACTCAAGTATTTGATCTTATCCTCATCTTTAATTTGACTTTTCTACAAAGTCTATCAATATCATCATTCCATCATTGCTTTTATCAATAAACGTTTATGTAAATCGATTGTTGAGGAACTTGTCAATCTAACAAAAGCATTATGCTATTGAGTTAAATGAACATTCTTTACTTCCAAGTTAACATATTCAACCCAATAAAGCTGTTGAGTGTGGTTGTTTGATATGAATTTTAATTGAATTATATTTATGATATCAAGATACTATTTATTTCATTTTATTTTTTATAATTAAATAATAACTAGCATACCTATATTTTAAAAATATATATAGAAATTGAACCTTAAATTGATATATAGAAACAAACACTTTTTTTAATTTAATTTTTTGAACCCAAAAATTTAGAAAGAATAATTTTTCAACTAATTTAATTATAATATCATGAATTCTATGAAGTTATAAAAAACTGGCAGCTTTTATTCTTGTAACTACATTGTCCAATATAAAAGATTATTAAATTATATGATGTATTCTATACAAACAAACACTTATTTATCTTAAATCAATTAAAATTATTAAGAAATTAAATTTGGAAAATTTAACTTTTAAATCTTCTTCAAATTTTTCATTATTAGGTGACGAGGGAGCAACTCGAGACATAGAAATACACTCCCAAATATAGAATAATATTTTCTATTAAAATATGGAACTCTTGAATATCACAAATCCTCGAGCTTTGTGATACATGCAAATTACAAACTTACAAAATTAACTAGATCCCCTTTTCGCAGCATGCCAACTTCTTTTCCCAAAAATTACCCAAAAAAATTAGAAACAATCCCCTAAATAGACCCATTTCCGGTTTGGAATGAAAAACAACCTTCGTGATGAGATTTTTGGCAGTTTGGCACAAAATTACAATTTGAAATTCAAGTTTAAATCTGCAGTAAAAAATTAGAACATTTCTAAAATATGAACCAACTTTTGGCAGCCATAACTTTTAATCCGACCATTGGATCTTCAATGATAATACCTTTTCGGAAAGCTCTCGAAAGTATGATTTTTTGCAAAGTAGGCCTTTTGTGGACTACTTTGGCATTTCCACAAATTTTTAGGCTAATTCAGGATCGTTTAGTGCCTCAAACTGAGCTCGGAAGGTTTTTGAGAGCAACAAGCAGAAACTGGAACTTGAATAACTTTCAAATCATGAATGATCTTGACCTGATTCTTTCAATAGACTGTATTTTTCCATCCTGAACCTTCCCATAAATTTTTGTCTTCCCACAACTTCAAATTCAAACCTGCTAAAAATAGCAGTTGGGCAAAAAAAGTAGAAAAACTATTCTGAAAATTGGAAACTCTTATTTGACGAAAAGGGTATCCAGAAATGCAAAAACATCAACAAAAAGAAAATAACAGGAACAAAAATGAAAATCATCTTTTTGGGTGATGCAAGATTGCCCTCACACCATTGGATGCTCCTGCATCATTAGGGGAGAGGACCTAATAGTTGTGCACCCTAACTTCGTGCTTCTAATTATCCTACATGAAAATTTCAAATCACTCCCAATTTTTTATAGCAACTTATTTCGAAAGTCTTTTGCTTATAACTTTGGTTTCAAGGCAACATCATCAAATATGATGCCAAATCAGCATGCTTTTTGTCAAGATGTCCAAAAAGGCCAAAAAAACAAAAGTGCTAGCAATACTTGTGCATTTACATCATGGGTAGTTGAGCATTGATGTGCCATCACATGATTGGTTGCCTTTTAGATCAAAGGAATGCATTTTGTTTAAGCTAGGGTAGTCATGTCACAACTATTGGGAATTATATAAATAACTACTATCACAACTATTGAAACATGCTCTATTTGTAAGATATTCTCTAACATGTCATTGTCATTACGATTTTTATACTATTTAATTCATAATTTGTTTCAAGTTAACAACAATTCACAAAAATAACATATATTTAATTAGCTAGTTATATTTATATATATTAACATATGTTTTTATGTAATTAATAGCATGGCTATTTAATGTCTAATTTGTTTCAGATTTATAAACAATTCACAAAAAATCAAATTTCTGAAATATATATTAAAAAATATTAATGCTTTTACGTTGTAAATTTCTAGCAGCGAATTTATTTGTCATGACAGTGAATTTTACTTGATGGTGAATTTGCCATGACGGTGAATTTTACTTAACATGAATTTGTCATGGCGACGGTAAATGTGCACAACATATTTTAACCAATATGTTGTGCACATTCTATGACTGTATAGCTAGTGATAGATAATACAGACTTCACAATTATTGGAGTTTTGGGACCTCTCGGTATAGGCAAGTCAACAATTTTAAATGAGCTATATGGATTTGACAGGAATACATCAAGTATGCCAATTTTACTCACTCAAGATGTTTCAGTACTAAATCTTTTCCCAGTCACTTTATCTTGTAATGTGATTTTTTATTTAAATTTGGCTTGTTTGTGTTATGATTGAAATTGTGAGTCAACATGTGGGGTTTTTTAGTTTGTGATTTGAGGTTCAAGAGTGTAGAAATGTGTAGCATGAGTCGTGCCATTGAATGTAATAAGCAATATGCTAACTGTAGGAAAAATTGTAAATGGTAGATGTGGAATGATCATCAAATTATAAGAACATGGTTAAACATAATGAGACTTGATCAATGCCCAAGAAACCAAGTAAATGAAAAATAAAACATACCTGACACAATATAAAATTTAAGTCAGACTAAACCATGGATGTGGGAGTAAACATTGACAAGAAAATCAATCTGTTGAAATGGTCTTTGAAGTCCTAAACAGAGAGGATTGAAAATGAAATTATGGAGTACACTACCTCAGCATTTGCCTCTTGTTATTTTGTTTACAATTGTCTTTGCAAGAAATATCTTACTCTTACCTATTTACACAACCTGGACTTGTATTTGGCAGGTGTACTTGCACCATTTGCAGTTCAATCAGAAGAAAATAGAGCCATGGAAAAGGCATTGCTGTTGGCTATGAACTTAGGATGTTTGTTGGGTGCTTTATATATTCTCCTTGGCACTCAAGTTTGTTTTATCAATAAATGTTTATGTAAATCCATACTGTTGAGGAACTTGTTAACAAAAGCATTATGTTATTGAGTTAAATGCACATTCTTTACTTCCAAGTAAACATATTCAACCCAATAAAGATGTTGAGTGTGGTTGTTTGATATGAATTTTAATTGAATTATATTTATGATTTCAAGTTACTATTTATTTCATTTTATTTTTTATAATTAAATAATAATTATACAAACTCAATTATATTTATTTTATAAAATGTTGCTACTATTCAAAAGAGATAATAATATTCCTCATATTAATTGATAAGTAAAATGAAGGAGTTATAAATTAAAATAAGGTTTAAATTCAACTATAGTAATGGATTGCAATGTTGGGAACTTGGCTCTTGTTGTACCCTTAGCACACATGCCCCATTTGGAACAGGGACCCTCTTTTCTTTCGCCTTGTCGGGTCTTTTAGGGCTGCCTCATTTTGTGTGCCCCTCTTTTTTGATGTTCCGCATGGTAGATGCTGTTCTAAAGTTTCATCATAAAATCGACCATGCCTTCGCTTTTGGTTTTTGCTACCTTTCGGGTGCCTCGGGGGTCTCTTTGGCATTTTGGCTCTCGGACGGCCTTGGGCCGCCTCGGGGCCAGGCTTCTGGAGTGCTATGCTTGGCCTTCCCCTTGGCGTTTTTCGTCCTCTACGGCGTTCTCCTAGCATCTTTCTGCCTCTCGGGGCCCGACCTACCGCCCTCTGTTTGAAATGTGCAGTGAGTTTTTGGGT
>VDFB02062924.1:0-10596 GCA_007258455.2 Sequoia sempervirens
AAGTTGAATTTGTGTCAGAGATTTGAGATGACGGACTTAGGTCTCCTACACTATTGTTTGGGTGTAGAAGTTTGGAAAACAGGTGGTAGTATCTTCATTTCTCAGTCAAAGTATACCAGGAGTTTGCTAGAGAAATTCATGATGGAAGATTGCAAAATCTCATCCACTCCTATGGAGAAGGGGCTGAAACTTTCAGCCAAATCAGACTCACCAATGGTGAATGAGTGCATTTAGGCAACAGTGGGAAGCCTCATCTATCTTACTGCCACTAGGCCTGATCTCAATTTTGTTGTGAGCTACATTTCTCGTTTCACGACTGCCCCTAAGGCAGAGCACTGGGTTGCAGCGAAGTGAGTGTTGAGATATGTGAAAGGGACACTTGACTTTGACATTCTTTACAACAAATGCAAAGATCCTAGGCTGGTTGGTTTTACAGATTCAGATTGGGTAGGTTCAGTTGATGACAGGAAGTCCACTTTTGGGTACATTTTCAGTCTTGGTATAGGTGCAGTCACATGGACAAGCAAGAAGCAACAGACAATCGCTCTTTCCTCGACAAAAGCAGAGTATTGGGGAACAGTTAAGGCCGCATGCGAGGCAGTATGGCTTCGAAGGATGCTTTCTGATATGCAAATGTCTCAAGCAGGGCCTTCACCCTTGTTCTATGACAATCAAGGGGTGCTAAAGCTTGCCAAGAATCCAATCTTTCACGAGCGAACCAAGCATGTTGAGCTTCATTGTCATTTCATCCACCAACTTGTTGAATATGGATCTGTGATGTTGCAGTATGTTCCAATTGAGGATCAAACTGTAGACATTCTTACCAAGTCTCTCAATCTAGATAAATCTGTAAAATTTTGGGATAAGCTTGGTGTAGTTAGTAGGATGACCATTAAGGGAGGGTATTAAAGTATTATTGTAATATTTAATGGTCATCTTAGCTTTTACTTAGTGGGTAGTTTACTTTTAGTTAACTTAGTTTGCTTTAGTTAGCTTTTAGTATCTTTCTGTTATTTGCTTTAGTTTGCTTTAGTTAATGATTGTTTCTTTTTAGAAACATTGTCTTGTAATTCTTTATATAAGGAGTTTTTCCTCTCCTTTGTAAATAACGAATATCGAATATCAATTATCATTTCACATCATGTGTGACATGGGGTGGCCACCTCTTCTCCATATCATATGCTATAAATTAAGGTTTTGAGCTCATTTTTAGGAGGCTTTTGGGAGAAGCTTCCGCAACGTTAAGTTTTTAGAGTTAAAAAATTTGGCAAAAGCTGCAGAAAGCTTGATGGGTAGATTTAGGTGAAGTTGTAAGGCTTGAGAGCCAACGAATGAAGGCATTGTACCATAATGTATTCCTACACATGAATAAAGTGTATTGAATTTTGTGATGAATCTGTTATTTGGTGAAATGTGTGTTTTAGCTGCGTGACTAGGTGATCTGGTAAGACCCCCTGGTCATGACTACACCAAATTTGAAAGTTAAAATCATAGGAGCCTTAACTAGGACATAAGCTCAAAATGACCAATAATCAACCAAACCCTACACGCATATAGGGGAAAAAAGGGTTTATAGCTCAAAAACCAGAGCACAAAACAATTACAAACAATGTAATTTATAAATTGCTCAAGTAAACAAACCACTTGAAATAACCAATAAAGTACGATCAAAGACCTTACCTGGAAATGATGAGAGCCAAGAAAATCAAGATTTGTGCAAGCACAAACCCTAGCACACCACCTATGGACAATCTATTTTTAGCAAATTGCATGATCATAGTGAGAAACCAATTCTGCATGATTCAAAGCAGTTAGGGGCGGTTTGGGTGTACAATAGCTCAAGAAATCAAACCAAAGACAACATGGTAAGCAACAGAAGAGCCATCGAAGCCTTTGAATAGACTTTCACATGCAAAACCAAGTCATAAATGTAGAGCTGAGAAAGTAGGTTGAACTTGGGAGAAAAGGAATACCAAATGTCATGGATTGGAGTTTGTGTGTACTTCGTGAAAGATAATCCTTTTGTTATGTAGGCAAGCAAAAAACTGAAATCTTGCACTTGATGCTACATCTCGAGAAAATAGGGGAGTGTAACTACTTTGATGATTGAAAAGAAAACAAAAACTAAAGATTGATGAAACAAAGAAAAGGTAGGGTTCTAGGAAATATCCTACTATTATGCCAATTAAGGAAAAGTTTGAAATCTTGACAGAAAAAAAAATACTCAAAATGAATAGAAGACAAAAAATTCAAGATCAAACTTAAATGCAAAACACTTAAAAGGAAATATGAGAATGTTCTTGACCCTTGTAAGAGAACTTCTTGAAATACTAGAAGCCAAGACCATTCCATAAAACAAACCAAAAGTAAAGAAATCCTAAAAAGGAAAACCAAGCAAGCAAAAGAGGGGGTCCATATTTTGCTAAGGAAAAATCGGGTGTGTGTGCAAGGAACAACAAATGCCTAACCTAGAATCTCTTGTTCAACACAACCAAATCAAAAGGTGAACACTAAACTAACAAAGGGTAGGATGACCATAGTACAATATGCAATGCATAGGAAACCCAAGTGTCTGTATGTGAATTCATTCTCTTTTCTAAGTTTGTTGGAACAACTCATCACGAATGTGATGTCCCCACTTTTTAGTACATTGTGATGTTCCCATTCTTCTAAGGTCAAATGACTTTGGAGAAATAATTAATTAAATATTTAAATAAGCCTTTATTTTGCTCTTAAGACTTATTAATTAATTACAAGAATAAATGTTATCTTCTTAATATAGCCTTAATAATAATTCAGTTTACGAAACTGAAAGTTGGCGAAAAAAGTATTGCTCGGGAATTGGTTTTTGTCATTGGGAGATTGTATGGAGTTGAAAATTTTGCAATCAGGCTTCTGAGAATGAAACCTTTCAGATTCTGAAGATCATGTCTGGACGGAAACCCAAACGGGATCATCTTAATAAATCTCATTTTACATTGTTCACCAAGGTGGAATGATTATATGAAGAGATATTGAATGTGGATGTGTCGTGGATTCAAACCTACGGGTTTATGTCAAACCTTCAGTTTGCAGGACTCATTCTTCGAAAGAAGCGACAAGAGGAAGATCAGAGTACAATAACGTTGGTAGTCCAGGATTATTAAGATCACTGATCATAAAAATAACATTGCTGCAGGAGCTTTCAAATGTCCCAATATCAGCATTTGCATACCGGTGTTAATATTTGTGATGTCCCGATGTGGGCCCCTATCGGAAGGTGACGTAGGTCTGTCTGAGTGGTTTGCCCAGCCACGTGTCCGTGGTCTTCGGCGGGAGTACCTATCCTAGGGATGCCCCCTTAACGCTAAGAGGGGTGCCGTTCACTACCAGTCCGGGCTTTTGGTGCAACGGTAACTAACTTGGTATCAGAGCTGGAGGTCTCGAGGTCGAGACTCGTGGAGCGTGGTGGGCTGTGATGTCCCGATGTGGGCCCCTATCGGAAGGTGACGTAGGTCTGTCTGAGCGGTTTGCCCAGCCACGTGTCCGGGGTCTTCGGCGGGAGTACCTATCCTGGGGATGCCTCCTTAACGCTAAGAGGGGTGCGGTTCACTACCAGTCCGGGCTTTTGGTGCAACGGTAACTAACTTGAAAGCTGTCAGAACCCTGGTGGTTCTCAAATTGAAACCCTAATTGATTTTTGTTTGTTTTTGCAATTTTCTGTTTTTTTTGTGATTTTGAGGCTTTTTGACCAAATATTGAAGGCTGCGATTTTTCTAATAAAATCTTAATAAATTCAAAGGAAATCTAAAACTCATGCAGTATGCTAGAAATGCCGATAACAAGAGCATATAATATATATTTTCGAGCACTATGCAAAAATCTGAGTAAGAAATGAAATACAATGAATTTTTATTAAAGAACCTGGTATTTTAAATGGCGGCTGCAGCAGCTAGAAGAAAGTACGGCCAGAATAATTGAAGGATTCTTCAGGCTCGAAAAGCAATGCTAACTCCTCAGTAATCCACAACGCCTTAGACCCAATCACCAGACTATGAAAGAAGAAGACGTTTGCTCCAGAGACAATGAAAAAGTACGGCCCTTGTACTGACTGGTACGGCCTGGTACAGCAAGTACAGAAAAGGTACGGCACCTTGGGATTTGTGCCAGAACACTGATAAATGACCTTTGCTTAAGTCGCCTTGACTGTCTGATGAATATCACTGTGAATCTCTGTCTGAATAAATGATTACGCCCAATCTGTGACCTCTGTATGAAATCACCAAGTGCAAGCTTCAGCTGGTATTGCACAGCCTCAGTCTGCCTAATCTCTGAAGAGTTTTCGTTCTCCATAAATGATCGTCTGCCAAAAACCCTAGGGCTTGCAAACTCCAATGCTCAGAGCAATAAAGACAAAATTGAATAATAATCAAGATAGTTCGATTTTGCCTTGAGAAGGTATATATTGCCTTTGAAGAAATTCGACCCAACTCCTTTTTAATAATCATTTAAATTAAATGATTTAATACGCCTTTTAGACTTAGGAGAAGATATTAATTATTGGTGTCCACTTTTAATGAATATAAAATACTCATTAAGTCACATTTAATAATTTATTATAAAGTATAATAAATACTTTATAATTAAGCCAAATAATTCAATATTTAAATATTTCAATAAAGTGACTTTATTATAAAGTCAAAATATTAAATATTTAATAATCCGTTAAATACTCCTTATTTCTCCGTCTAAACATCAAACTGCTGAACTGGGTCGATTCTGAGCTGAATGGCTGAACCAGGTGCCCTGCCCGAAATAGCAGCTTCCGCCTGACCTAACTTTCTAAAAATAGAAAGTTCCTGAAAAAGCTCACTGGAAGATTCTGCGAAGGCCCAACCTGACACAACTGCAAAGCTGGAGCTACCAAACACTGACCAACTGCCCCAAATGATCCTCTGCACACTCCTGTCAGCCTACGAGGATCGAAATGATAGGCTAACCTCGTCACCAGCTGTGCTGACTAGGATAAGGACATGACAGTCCGCCCTCACGAAATTGCTGTCCTCAAGCAATCTCAACTCTGAATCTTTGTAAGATCTCCTACGGCTCCCCATGTAGCATCCTCAACTGGCAAATCTCTCCACTTGACCAGATATTCCCTGATCACACGCCTCCGTAGGTGTCTCTCTCATCTCGAGGATTGTCTCAGGTACTAGTATCAATTTCCCTTCGTCATCAAGGGGTGGCAAAACTGGAGAAGGTATAACATGCTGACCCAATGCCTTTTTCAGGCGAGAAACGTGAAATACATTATGGACCTTGCTATCAGCTGGCAAGTCCAACTCATAAGCAACCTCGCCCACTCGTCTGACAACACGAAATGGACCATAGTAGCGAGGTTTTAGTTTCTCGCCCACTCTTCGCGTAGTGGTGACGATCGGCTGCAACATGATTACCTACATGCCCACCTCAAGGTAGCTCAACCCTCTTGATCTGACATCGCTATCTTTGATTACATTGCCGGATATTGTCTGGAGAGACCTCAGGGATGTCTGTGACTGCGCATCATATCCCACACTTTCGGCACTCTGCTATCGCTCAAAATCAAATCCAGAAGATTGGGCGCCTCATACCCATACAATGCCATGAAGGGGGACATCTGTATCGTCATATGGTGAGTCGAGTTATAACAATACTCGCACAAGTAAATCCATCTCACCCAAGCTCTCTGCTGACCAGCTATATAATTACACAAATAACCTTCCACCCACTTATTGACAATCTCTGTCTGTCCATCTGTCTGCGGATGGTAGCTGGTACTCGGTGTCAGTTCGGTCCCACAAAGCCTGAACAACTCCTGCCAAAAGTTGCTCATGAACCGACTGTCTCTATCGCTGACTATCGTTCGAGGCAACCCATGCAACCGGAATACCTCTCTGAAAAATAACTCTGCAGTCTGCGATCTTTGTGGTAGTAATGTCGGAAGTGTCGCGTATTTGGTGCCGATCACCCTCGTAGATGCAATCTTTACCACGGAGCTTCGGCAAACCGTGATAAAGTCCATCGATAAACCTCCCACTTCACAGCCGAATTATCGGGTGGGCTGGAGCAACCCAGCAGGATAAGTGTGCTCCTGCTTGTTCTGTTGGCACACAGAACACTCACGGACATACTGCAATACATCAGTTTTCAGCCCTTTCCAAGTAAACCGTTCTCGAACCATTTTGTAAGTCTTATAGTATCTAGGATGGCCCGCCATAGGAAGGTCGTGAAAGGCTCTCAAAACTGTAGTCCGTACCTCAGAGTCGGGAACCAAAAGAATCCGCCCCTTGTAAATGATCAAGTCATCTACAATAGTGTACCTGTCGTCCTGCTCTGTCCTATCAACGATGCTAGAAGCCCATGGGTTCTTAGCATACTCAGCAATAATCCGATGCCTCCAATCCTCTGTGATCTGTGCTAAGGCATTCAACTGGGGTCTGCGAGACAAGGCGTCAGCTACAACATTCTGCTTTCCCTTAATGAAAGTGATATCGAAGTCATATGACTGCAGTTTACTGACCCATTTTTTCTTCCTTTCATTCAAGTCTCGCTGTCCTAGGAAATGTTTCAGGCTGTTATGATCTGTGCGTACACTGAATTTGCTGCCTACCAGGTACTGCCTGAACTTAGCCAATGCATGCATAATGGCTAACATCTCCTTATCATAAATACTATAAAATCTCTCAGGACCCCTGAGTTTCCTGCTCTCAAATGCAATCGGGTGTCGCTCCTGCATCAAAACGGCACCAATGCCCTCTCCTGAAGCATCACAGAACAAATCAAATGACTTCGTAAAGTCAGGCAATGCTAGCACCGGACATGAAGTCATGATCACCTTAAACCTGTCAAAGCACTCCTGCGCCTGTGGTGACCAAGTAAAAGCCCCTTTCTTTGTCAAATCAGTAAGGGGTGCGGCGTGACGTGAGAACCCACTAACAAATCTCTTGTAAAAAGCACACAACCTAATGAAGCCTCTAAGCTGCGTAAGGTTCTCGGTGCAATAGTCAACTATGGCTTTCCGGACCTTTTCGAGTCCATACTCACTCCCTTAGCTGATGATTGTGCCCTAGATATAATAACTCCTCCATCACAGAGCTCACACTTGGATTCCTTAGCATGAGCGACTCGTGCGCTAAGATACCCAAGGCTAATATCAGGCGGATGCTCATCCCATGACACACTATAGAAGCCAAAATGTAAGTCGAAGAAGACTAACACAAATCTCCTCAGTGACAGCGAAACCACGATTTCATGGTTGCACGAAGGTGGCAGTGCATTGGTTAACCGAAGGCATAACCAAGAACTTCGGAAGTGACCGCCAATGACGCGGAAGCGGTTTTCTCAATATCTGCTCCACTCATCTGAATCGTGGTACCACGATCTCAAATCAATCTTAGTAAAGAAGGCGCTCAGGTCTGGCGCTCATCTATCGTCGTCATCATTAGAGGTGCCTATTGAGTTGATCTTTTGTTGAGCTGCATGTCGATACACATCCGAAGTGATCCGTCCTTCTTCACCAATACAACCGATGAAGCGAAAGGAGACTTGCTAGGTCTGATATGGCCCATAGCTAACAACTCATTAATGGTCTTCTCTATCTCATCCTTGAGTCGTTTTGGATGTCGGTAGGGAGTGATCATAACGGGCTTCGCGCCCTCCTCCAACTCAATAATATGCTCCGTACCTCTGTCTGGAGGTCTACTAGGTGGGATGTCACTAAACACTTTGGAGTGTTTAGTCCTCAAGATCTGAATGTTAGGGTGGTACTCACCCTTCTGCGGCTCTTGCTGGGCTGGCATCAACATGCACTCAGCCGCCCAGTCAACCATATCATGACGAATGAGCCTCTCCATCCGTCTGAATGAAACCATCCTCAGATTACTGTCCCGAATCGCCTTGATGACATGTGGTCTCTCGTCAACCTTGAATTTCATCTCCATATCACGTAGGTTGAGCGTGAACTCACCCAAATCATGCAACCATGCCATCCCTAATACCACATCTGTATCTCCCATATTAACAACATAGAATTCAGTCTTGAATTCATAGTTGTTCAATCTCATCGGAAGATCAGTAATCTTCCGGTCACATCTGAGAGTGTATCCGTCAGCCACCTTGACTCGAATACCCTCGAAGGCCTCTGTCTGGATGCCACGCCTCTCCACTAAGCGTGCATCAATAAAATTGTGTGTAGCACCAGTATCCAACAAGGTAATCACCTTCTGACCTGCTAAGAGTCCACGAAGTCGAAATGAACCATCTCTCTGAAGGCTAGTCAGATGGGCTTCCTGTAGCTTCCTTCCACCTTCATGTTCACCCTCATTTTCGGACCTCTCATCATCTAAAGGCTCGGAATCAGCTTGCTGGTCTGACAGATCAGATTGCTCTTCGCCCTCGTAAAACCACTCCATTTGATTATTTTTGACCTTCGGACGAAGTGGGCATATATGTTTTTCATCATAGGGTGCCTTGCACCAAAAACATAACTTTTTCTTACGCAATTCATTCAACGTTTCCCTGTCAAATGGTGGTGCATTCTATCTCTTAGGATCCGGTTGATCCTTTCTCCTGTCAAAAGGCCTACTCCTGTCATTGTTTCTATCAAAAGGCCTATTGGGTCTCGTGTATGGTGTTGACCCTGAATTGAACTTGCTGCGAGGTGCTGCAAGCTCCATGCTTCTCGCCTTCCGCATGGCCTCCTGAAGTGTAGGTGGGTCAAAAGCCTTAACCCAACCTCTCATGGGTTCTGTCAAACCCTCAACGAAAAGTATGATAAGTCTCCGTTCTGAAATCCCTGTGACCATGACTGCCACTCTCTGAAACTCACCAATGTATGAGTCCAAACTGCCTGTCTGTCTGAGCTGAGCCAACTCTCTGAAATACAGTTCCAGATCCTTCTTATCAAATCTCTCTATCAGTCTGCTGGTGAACTCCTGATAGGTATTGACCGCATGATGGCCTAGCGTGTACATGCCATGGTGCCACCAATCGTGTGCTACTCCGTCAAGATGTAAAGTAGCAAATTTAGTTGCCTCATCCTCCTGCATAGGCCTAAGTGACAAGTAGTTGTCCAATTTCTGGACCCAAGACCTCGCTGATGTCCTTTCAGACCCATCAAAATATGGCAATGTAATCTTGCTCACCGCATACTGCAAATCCCTATTCACCTGTGGCTGCGGCTGCTGATGCTGTGGAGGTCTGCGGTCGAATCTGCCTCCTCCTCTGGGTTTATAAACATCTATAAACTCATGGAAAGTAAGTGCCTGCTGGATCTCAGGCGCTAGTGACATGTACTCACCATGAAATCTCGTCAAATTTGCCACTGACATGCCGTTCTGTGGCTGAAACTCCTGATGCTGTACCTGATGCTCTGCCCCCGGAGTCTGTGGTGGAGTCTCCCTAGGTAAGAAAGTAGGCTGACCTGGCCTACGCTCCTGATAGATCGGAGACGGCTGTCGAGGTGCTGATGCTAGTGGCTGATCCACTGGTGCAGTCCCGCTCGTCTGTCCAATCTAAATGTAGTGTGGCTGTGTGGGCGTACACTGTCTAATGGTACCCATCAGCTGAGACATCATATCCATCATATTATCGTGCCTCCTTCTAAACTCCTCATCGGTGATATCACCCTCTGCATGTGCCTTCCCTGGATCCCTGCGAGTCTCTGAGGAAGTCTCACGTTCTGCCATTACAGTTGCAACACTGTTTTCACTACCGTCAGAACTGGATCTGTGAATACCAAGCACCCCTGACACTGTCTGACCTTCTGGGATAGGTGGACCTGTCCAATCCTCGTCTTTGCCTGTCCCTACGCCTCTAATATACTGAATAGGATCTCGGCTCATGAAAAAGCAACCAAAAAGCACACTGAATACTGAAAAAGCAACTGAAAAAGCACAGGATGGCAGGATAACTGTGCTCTGATACCACTGTCAGAACCCTGGTGGTTCTCAAATTGAAACCCTAATTGATTTTTGTTTGTTTTTGCAATTTTCTGTTTTTTTTGTGATTTTGAGGCTTTTTGACCAAATATTGAAGGCTGCGATTTTTCTAATAAAATCTTAATAAATTCAAAGGAAATCTAAAACTCATGCAGTATACTCAGAAATGCTCAGATAACAAGGGCGCACCATAATATATATTTTCCAGAGCCTTTTTAATACAAAAATCTGAGTAAGAAATGAAATACAATGAATTTTTTAATAAAGAACCTGGTATTTTAAATGGCGGCTGCAGCAGCTAGAAGAAAGTATGGCCAGAATAATTGAAGGATTCTTCAGGCTCGAAAAACAATGCTAACTCCTCAGTAATCCACAACGCCTTAGACCCAATCACCAGACTATGAAAGAAGAAGACGTTTGCTCCAGAGACAATGAAAAAGTACGGCCCTTGTACTGACTGGTACGACCTGGTACAGCAAGTACAGAAAAGGTACGACACCTTGGGATTTGTGCCAAAACACTAATAAATGACCTTTGCTTAAGTCGCCTTAACTGTCTGATGAATATCACTGTGAATCTCTGTCTGGATAGATGATTACGCCCAATCTGTGACCTCTGTATGAAATCACCAAGTGCA
>VDFB02062925.1:0-24773 GCA_007258455.2 Sequoia sempervirens
TTTTGGATTTTTCTGATTATTTAGATTTTTGACATAGTGATCTCCAATACCAAGTCTAGGATCAATTAAACACATGAGTTAAGTAATTACTCCCGCTCAAGTATAAGACCAACTTATTGGGAATGGATTTGCATAAGCCTTATCATGGATGGGTATGGAAAGCGAAAGATGTGAAATGTCAACCATTCCAAGTGATGGGAAGGACAACAAAGAATTATTATGAATGGTGAGAAAAATTGTGCAGGTGAATTTATTATGAGTGAGGATGGAAAATGAGATAGAATGATAGTAGATGATAAGACAAAGGTTGACTACACATGGCGCCTAACTGCCAGGTTTTCACCATGGTACTTATCCAAAGCACCACCAAATTCATTTCCACTATTAGACGAACTATTTATTTACTATTTTGTTGATTTTTTGTCATCACACAACAAGCCTATTTGCTAGGTTTTCATGAAGGTGACAATTTTTTTGGATTTTTGATTTTTTTTATATTTTTGAGTTTTTGACAAAGGCTCTCTGAAGCTAGGTGTGGAATTTCCACAAGTGCGGGCTATTGATAGGCTTTGACAATGGTTCACCTTCAGGGGTCGAAATATGATATGCATCAGACCCATATACTATTATTATGATGTACGGACCCAACCAATTAGGCTCAAATTTACTAGGCTTCTCTCTTTTTGCTCAATTCTTAGGATTTTCCATTAAGACCAAGTCACCGATGTCAAATGTCAGACCAAAACCTTCTTATTATAACTGCAACGAAGAAGATTTTGATAAGAATGTAGGTGAACCAATGCATTTTCTCTTTTCTCATCAAACAATTCTAACTCATTCAATCTGGATATGCGATATTCCTTGTCATCAATATGCCCTTACATGGATACCCTCAGGGAAGGAAAGTCAACCACTTGGATTTTGAGAACCTGTCAAGAGATGATGTCATCAATGTATTGCATAAAAGTGTCAATCATTCATTTGTAAGGAGTGAGATTCTCGTCCTTCATGTCATAGTCATCGCTGAACTGCCAGACAACCAGCTATGAGTCACCATAGCACTTGAAGAATTTTGATCTTCCATTTGATGGCCATGCAAAGTCATGTAAGTAGTGCCTCATACTCTGCTATGTTGTTTGTACAAGATTAAGTGATTCTAAATGACTTTGGTATAGTATCCCCTTGGGTTGTGTCAAACAATATCCTTGCTCTTGAACCATGACTTGTGTGAGATCCCTCAAAATATAACTTCCATGTGACTGAAGTGTCTATTGTGAATATAGACTCATTGGGGAATTCTAATACCAATGGATGGTCTGCTTTAGTGGGTACATCTGTGAGTTGGTCGCCTATAACACGTCCTTTTATTTCTTTCCACTCAACATACTGCATGTCTTATTCTCTTAGTATCATTACCCATTTGGATGACCCTCCTATCAAAGTTTCTTTACTGAGGAGATATTTCAAGGTCCACCGATCTTGGCTACGAGCTTCGTTTGATGGCTTAACATGTAGTTCTTGAGTTTTTGAGTGGTAAAAACCACTACAAGGCAGGCACTTTCAATGGGACTGTAGTTGAGCTCAATGGGATTTTAATCTACCTTGGAGTGTTTGTAATTGGCTTATATTGGTTGGTAGTGGTATGCCTATGATACCCTTTACTTTGGCATGGTCGACATCAATACCTCTTCTAGAGACATTGTACCCTAGGATTTTTCTTGATGTTACTCCAAACACACGTTTCTTTGGATTCAGTCATACTTTGTATTCTTCTAATCTCATGAAATTTTTGTCTAACACTCACAAATGATCACCCCTTGACAATGACTTGGCTAGGAGGTCATCCGCAAAATATTTCATAAGGGTATGCATGAGATCATGAAAGATGGTGGTCATGGCTTGCTGATATGGAGCTCCAACATTTTTCAGTCTGAATGGCTTGACTTTCCATCAATATGCTCCCCAATGACATGTGAAATTTGTCTTTTGCTAGCCTTTAGGAGCTATCCTCATTTGATTGTATCCTGGGAAACCATCCATGAGGGGTAGCATCTCATACCCTATTCTTAAGTCCATTATGGTGTCGACGTTCGGTAAAGGGGAATCATCTTTTGGGCACACCTTGTTTAGATCTCTAAAATCAGTACATATGCAGATTCCTCCCATTGTCTTTGTCACTAGCATCAAATTCGAAATCCACTTTACATAGTCCATAAGTCGAATGAAGCCAACATGAAGTAACTTCTTTAACTTTTCCTTTACCAGTACAGGGCGATTTGAGGATGCATTTTCCTTAGCTTTTGTTCGATTGGTTTAGTGTCAATAAATAATGACAAGTGATGTAATACGAACTCAAGATCCAAAACTAGCGTGTCTGCATAAGAGCAAGTGAATTTGATATGTTTTTCTATGAAGAAGGCGTGAAACTTTGGTTGCTTTTTTTCATGAAAGATACTGCAAATTGGATAATTTTGAGGTTTTCATCAGTCCTCATGTTGACTTTGATAGACTTCTCTACTAGCATTGGTGATTTCTCTTGACTTATGGGAAGTAAGTTCAACCCTCCATCCTTGGGTGCCTCGCAGAGGTTTTAACCCTTAGATGTGTCCTTTCTTTTTACTTTTTCTAGGTCTAGAGATGCCTTTCAATTTTTTCCTAAAGACCTTTCATTTTTTATTTTATTATTGTTACTTTTGCGACTGTAGGGTGGGATATACACCCAAAAGTATGTTGTGTTGTCAATATCTATAGTAAAGCCAGCTTTAGGATCCCCATAGGGTATGTTGTCACATAGTCCCTGTAATCAAGGGAAAATCCTAATTTGTTAAAGGGGTTTGCACAATAACAATAAAATTCCAATGAAATAAAAAAATACAAAGGAAATAATATGAAAACAAAAGGAACAATGTTACCCTAGGTCTTCATCTTCCATGCTTCACCTTTGTTACACCTCCTAGCTTGTTGTAAATAGAGATGCCCTCAGATTTGTATGAGCAACTATGACAAATGACAAGACCAAAGCAAGTTTTGAAGGATTTATTGAAAGAAATGACTTGAGAATAGACTAAAATGACAATGACTGCAAATGACAATGATCATAACCTAAATTGACAGAATGAGCATGAGATGGAGAGAGAGAGAGAGAGAGAGATAAGAACAAAATTGCCATTTTATAAAAAACTACAATTTTGAATGTGTGGCCAGGATGAGAAGATGACAAATACCCTAGAATCAATGGTCAAGATTGAATGTTGTAGTATGGAATAGGGTTAGGTCAAAATTAGGGCAATGACAAGAAATGAATGGCCAAGATTGAATTATAAGATAATTCAATCAAGGGCTGAAATTAAATGAGATGTCAAGAGATAAGATTTGATTTGGAAGATAAGATTGGCATAGACAAAGAGGTTGCTGGAGAAATTAAATAATAAAAATTATTTAATTTAGGTGACCAATGAATAATTAAATAACAAAGATATTATTTAATTATGGAGGAATGTGACAAAAGGAATTACTTTGAATTAAATAATGATTTAATTCAAAATTCAAGAGAATTGACTATATTAAATAAATCAAATTTATTTAATTTTAATGAGAGAAAAAGCTAATGAATAATTAAATAATTAAAATAATTATTTAATTATAGTGGATAGTGGACACAAATTAAATAAATAAGAATTTATTTAATTTTAGAAAGAAGGGGACCTAATTAGTGACATAATTAAATAAATAAAATTTATTTAATTAATCAAGGAGGAATAAAGATAAAATGAATTAATTAAATAATTAAAATTATTTAATTAATAGAAGAATTATGACTTTAGAAAATAATTAAATAATTAAAAATTATTTAATTATTAAGAATGAAAGGGGCAAATGTTGAATAATCAAGAGTTGCAAGCCTAGGACAATTTTATGTGTCTACATTTGCCCCTCTTTGTCATAATGTAGCATGTCGCATTCTGACAAAGAAAATAAGCCAAAAATGCCCCAGGCAAAATAAGATGAGGAAGAATGACGACGAGGGTTACGGTATGCCCCCGAGAGGACAGACAAGTTCCAAGAACATGAGTGTGCTCTCAGAAATTATTGAGAAGACTAGAATATGAAGAGACAAAGAAATGTTAGTGCAAAAGATATGGATGATGATATGGATGCAATGCCTATATGAGATGGGTGAGAGAAGATGACATGACTAAAGAAGATGCATGTTAGTTCCTAGACCAAATCCTTCAAAACATTGCCATAGGACTAATATTTATTGCTCTTAATCATCATTGGGCGGTAAAAATGACACAAATGGACAACAAACACAATGGTATGACGTAGACCAAGGTGTGCAAGGTCATCCACTTGAAAAATAGATAGTCACAGACAAGGAATGTCCTAACTCATACTAAGGGCGAAATTGCCCCAGTCTTTTTGTCAAGACAACCCACAGACAGCAGTCAGAGAAAATAAAATAGGCTAGGAGACGTCATCGAACCTCTAAATCCTTCATGGGACATCCTCGAGGTAGCTAGTAACATGACCAAAAGACAAGACAATAAAAATATAAGACAAAATAGCCAAGATAGTCAAAAGATAAGAAATATTAACAGCCATGTAATTTTGTTTGCCAATGTTTGTTTGCCAAAGATTGAATTCTTGTTTGATTTGACAGTTTTGACAGTTTAAGAGTTTTGCCAATTTGACGGTGTTGACGGTTTGACGGGGCCTATTGTCAGGAAGGACACATCCTGAAAAAGGAAAAGGACATTTTGATGAGGTCTAACTCCAAGAAGGACACATCTTGAAGAGGACCAAAGAGTGATGAGATTGACATTGTTTGACTAATGTGTTTTGGCAAGTTGACTGATGTTGACTGTATGATTGATATGCTTATGTTGTCTAATTTTGACCAATTTTGACATTGACGTTTCAAATGACTGTCTTGTGTTTGATTTTGACTGTCTGACTTATTTGACCGATGTGACGATTGTGACAAATGCCATGATTTTATTTGGACCAACCTAAAAGGACTGACCTAATGTCTCGGGGACTCATCGACTGATGGCCTTGCCTACGTAGCAAATGCGCAGAGACAACGTAGTTCGACTATGACATGGACTGACTGACATCACTGACTTTGACTCCATGTGACTGACTTTGACATTGATTTGGATGTTTTTGTGTTTTTTGGATTTTGAAATTTTATGATTTTTTTTGGCTTTTTGACATTTTGTGATTTTTTTGGATTTTTTGACATGTTTTGATTTTTTTGGCTTTTTTGAGAATATTTTGAGGTTTCAATGGATGAAAATTTGGGTAGCCTTTGTGCTAGATACCAATGACAAGGGGAAAAGCAAGTCTAGGTGCAAGGGTGGGTGATAGGATAAGGGATAAAAGGCTCATGATAGATGGATGGATGTATGCATAAGAGAGCAAGGATGTGATCTCCAAAGACTATGTCACATAGGAATGACATGCCCCATTCTAGGTACAAGACTTAGGATTTTTCGTGACAAAGCTGATGACAATAGGATAATGATATGATTGGTTTAGATAGGATGAGGTATGTCAAGAGATACCCAAAAAACATGTTTCAACACTTTGCCCCTATATCTTCATCAAGATCAAAAGGAGAAGAGTGGATAAGTGGACCCAATATGATAGGTAGGTATGATGGCTAAAGATGGTAGGTAGGATGGAAATGATATGACATAAAAATGATAGGTTGGATAGATAAGACATTGTGCCCCCAAATGTAAGTGACATAGAAGATCAACCTACACATGACACCTCTTTGCCAAGTTTTCATCATGGTACTTATCCAAAGCGCCTGTTTACCAGGTTTTCACTGTTGGACGAATGGATTTCTCTTTACTTTTTTCTTTTTTCTTTTTTCTTTTTTTGAATTTTTTTTTGTTGTTTTTGACTTTTTTGATTTTTCAAATAGGGGAAGGATAGGAGGGACTCAAGTGTCTAGTTGCATGAAAGGTGATAGTCCCACTAGAAATGGATGTCATCACATGGACCATGTCAAATATCATTATGCGCATAGATGTTGGTAAGGGATGACATGAAATGGAGATAGAGTAGGTAGATGATGGATTATGGAGGATTATGTAGGGAAGATATAGGACTTATATGGGACTTATGAAAAAGATGAATGGGGAGGCTTAGCCAAAAGCATGGACCATAGGAATGTGGGGGAGATATGTAGGATAATGGGTGAAGGGCAAGGAGATGGAGGTATGTGGAATTGTTGTGAAATGGAAGGGAACCATGACCAATGGTTGCACACATTGTGATAGATGTTGAAGCTTTTGATGTGGATGAGGTGTAGGAAGCAATGGAGATGTTTGCTTAGGAGATGGGTGATGAAGTGCTTTAGGTACCCACATAGACTTAGTATTTTTATGACTGTTATTTTTCTTGTGGGATTTTTGTAATTTTTGAATGGAATGTGCATTTTGGATGGGAGGGGATGGTTGGGATTTTTGTGATGTGGATGCCTCATTGGACTTGATTTCTTTTTGCTTAGGTACCCAAACCATTTTATTGTTAGGCTTGGCTTTTGGAGGTATGGGCTTATATAGATTTTTAGATGTACTTGGCTTTGACTTTTTGAAATTGTATTCTAAGGCATTAAGACCTTTAGAATTTTTGACTTTATAAATAGAGGCATCCAACTTTTTATTTTTGAATCCCATGGGGTGGATGGATTGAGTGGAAGCTTTATGTTTACACAATGTGTGCATTTGTTGGTCATGACTAGGATATTTAGGGTATTTATGAATGATTGGAATATTAGGTGTTGGAAGTAATGGTGGCAAAGCAGATGGAGGGAGATTAGGAGTTGGAAGCAATGGTGGTAGAGTGGATGGAGGGAAGTGTATGGTCGCATGCTTTTGACACTTGTAGGATGATGGAGAGGGGATGGCCATGTATGCTTTGGGGGTATGATAGGGCTTATGGTGGAAAGTGGACTTAGAATGCATGGAGAAAGTACCAACATCTTGAGATTGGTGTCCTTGGGGTATGCAATGGACAATGGAACTAGGTGTAGGTGGAACACTAGACACGAGTTCCTTATGGGAAAGACCAAGTGGATATGATGGAGGACTTGCAATGGGGTCGATAGTGGATGATGGAGGATTTAAAGGATCTTGAATATGTTCATTTAGATCCACATTATTGGTTTGATCTTCTATACTAGCTTGGTAGGCACTTGTGTCATCAAGGGAAGTGGATGTCGATGGATCATGGATAGTGCTAGGTGGAGGTGAATTTGGAATATCTTGGTCATGGATAGGTATAGGATCAAGTTGCTCATGGATAGGCTCTTCATCATTATGGATATCATCTTGATCATAACAAAGATATAGATTATGGACAGGTTGGATGACAATGATTTCATCTTGATTAGGACTAGGGCTTGATGTTTCCACATGCTTAGGATTAGGCTCTTGACATACATCTTGGGTTGCTTGAATGGAAGTAGAAGGGGATGACTCTTGGAGAGACTTGACATGTTCAAGATGGTCAACAACATAGGAGCATGATGGAGGTTGACTTGGACTTATGAGGGGAGAATCTTGACTTGGCTCAAGGGGTTGTGGATAGCATGGTTGACTTGAAGGACTTGGCATGATGTTTGAGGACTCTCTTGTATATTCAAGTATATGAGTTGAATGACATGGTGGCAATTGATTCCTTTCTTGTAGCCCTTGGGTCACATCCTTTGTAGGTGGATTGGTGGATTTATGTAATGCCATTAATTTATGTTTTAAATATCTAAATGTAAGGCATTGATTTGAAGGAGGATTAGATGATGGTGGGGGAAATGAAGAGTTTGTAGATACATACTTCCCAAACCATTTAGCTCGAGGTGCACCTCCTCCCTTACCCCTTCCAAGTATGTTTTTGAAGATGCAACATTATTGTTTTGTTTTGTTTTTTTTTTTTTGAAGAGAATGCTATTCAGTTAACATAAACAAAAGGTTTATGGAAGTCACTTATCTACTAGTTGCAACAGGTTTCAGAAGCAGTAATACCTTAGAAGTTCAATATATACAACACTCCATCAAATCATCAATTGCCTCGCTAGGCTAGTTTATATAAGATGCACAATTATTATGCATACACAATGAAAAAATAGATACTTAAGTAACAAAAGATTCAAATAGAACTAAAATGTTTTCTAGGACTCAAGACTCAATACCTGCACATGGGACCGCAGGAAAAAAGATAGAAAGAATAAGCTAATTAATAAACTTGAAGTTCCATTAACCTCTTTCTTCTCCTTTGCCATCTTCATCAAATCTAAGCAATATTAACTTCTTCAAAGTTGTACTAATGTGTCTAAGGAACAGGATATATAATTAACTTGCAGTTCCATCATCTTTTCTTTTCGCGTTCCATCTTCATCAATACTTTTGTATCCTTATCCTCTTTTCATATGTCTAATAGTATCTTTCATCCATGTGTTGATTTTCTCTCGAGCCGCTACTCTAGTTTTTATTTCATACAAGGCATTTCGGTAGTTTATGTTTGGGACCAATCAGCCTTTGGAGAATACTAGTTCTTGTTTATTTCTTTCATTGACACCATGATGCTCTTTGGTTCTAGCCAGGGACATCTCTTTCATGAGCACTAGAATTTGCATCCAATCTGGCACCTCTATAAATGTTTCCTTTAGGGTTTCTCTATTCTAAATTATTCTACCATGATAATGCATCCAGAATGCTCGATGGACATTGGCGGAAGCACCATTCAAGTTTTAGTGTTGGAAATTTGTGAAACCCCTCAAATTATTGTGGAAAGCAAAGAACTTCTGGAGAGCCATGGCCATTACAGGCGGCAAAGAAACTGCCAACACTATTGACGTCTTTCATGATGTGCATGAATTTTGATTATTGGGCATTACAATGGCTGGTATTTGACAATGTTATGGAAAAGCCTGCCATCAGTGGATGACCATGCTAACTTGTAACTATAGTTTTTTTAATAGTTTACCACGTTCTGGAGTCAAACATTGTACAGCGTGAATTCCATGTCACTTCATTTGGTATATTGATCTTATATACTATGCTTTTGCATGGAAAAGCATATGCTTTTTCTATTCTTTTCTAGGATATACTAGTTTTTGTTAGCAAACATCGATATATGTTCTTTATTTTCTAATTGCTAGTAATAAATATGTTCAATTATGCTTGTGATCACTATTTCCGTATCTGTTAAATGCAACCTTTTGATGGTTAGGATGTCCTTAAATTGTTTCATTCTTAATCTTTAAGACATTTGTGTGGTTAACTTGTATCGAAGCAAATTTAACCGAACCTGGCAAGGTGAATCTCATTTAACTTACTGAAGTTTTCAATGTGCAGTATCCCGATAATAGGAGAAGGATTTGGATGTCCATCTTCTATTCAAAGAAGTGACAGCTCGTGGTGGGGTAGAAATGGTAAAACAGGGTTAAAACCTCCTTATCTGATTAATAAGTTTATAGATAAACATGTTTAGTTTTTAATTTTGGTTTTATTAAGATTGACTATTCTTCTTAGCTTCCTATTATACTGTTTTCTCAATTTTAAAATCATCGAATCATCAAATTTATTGTTCAATTGACACTGCAGAAAGGACTGCTTTCCTAAATACCACAATATCTGTCACACTTAACATTGATTATGCCATGCATCTGGCGGTTTTCTCTAACACAGACAAAGGTTTATTCATACTCATTTGCTTCTCATATAGTTAAGCTTTCATTTGCCGAATTAATGACAGTCACTAAACTGTGGATTCTAATGTTAAATTCGTATCCATTTGCAGAATATTGCCGAAAGAGCTTGATGCATCTAATAAACATGCCCTCCAACTGGTTTGGCCATAGAAGTTAAGTCTACCGTGGAGTTACCAAGTTTGTTCATACATATATTTTCTCTCTCATGTATATATATATGTATATATACCAATACCAAATAATGGGCTAGCTTAAAGTAACATTATGTGGGACCCAATGCAGGCATACGTGGACAGGAAGATATGAAGTCCATCTTTGGGAGATATGTTCCCAATGCTTTCCACATTAATGGTTGGAGGTTCGAAGCTTAGTAGATTGTATAGAGAATCTTCTTCGTCCCCAAGGTTTTCCCCATCTTGTACTTCTTCAACACTAATCCGCTTTAATTTCTCTCCTACGGGCTGGGTGCTGCTCATAATGGCTTCCACATCATATCGACTTGTGTCAAAATTTGTAATGGCATTTTCTCATCTGAATTTAATGAAGGCAATGTCATAAGCTTCGGCAGCCTCTTCCTCTATGTCTGTGAATTCAGACAAGAATCACTAGTCTTTTATCTGGTTTGATTATTGGATGCATTTATAATGAACAACAGCTCAATGTACTGCATAAATATCTATTGGAAACATTATACTAAAAACTGAGAGAAGAGGCTAATGATTCTTGTTTGAATTCATAGACACAGAGGAAGAGGCTGCTGAAGTTTATGACATTGCCTCCATTAAATTCAGAGGAGAATGAAGGAATAAAACAGAGAGAGAAGAAGATAACAAATGATAATACAGTAATTAACAGTAAAAGAGCTTCAGCTCTACTTCATATAAAAACTTCTACCACTTTCTATTGTGAACAAATCTGAGCAATTACACAATAGAATAATGAACAAGATCAATACTGCTGTTCTTATTGGAGAAACAAAGTTACTGCTGTTAACAAACAGAACTGCACTTACAAAACGTAGAGCTGCTGCTCTTACAAATAAAAACAATATAAAACAAATCTGCTGCTGCAGAAAACCAGAACTGCTGAATGCTTCCTTCTTTCTTCTCTATTTTCTACGCTGCCCAAAGACTCATATTTATAGTGTTCTGCATTTGAAAACATAAATGGAGTCCTTCATTATTGAGCAGTATTCAGCATGGGCTACGTATGGATCACTGTCAAATAGTAAATGAAGGAGCAGATAAGGATAAGCTTTCAATAAATAAAAGCCTGCCATATTAATTGTTGCAGCTGCGTCAAGTTTAATCGCTAGAAGAGAGACATGTTAATGCACTTATTATGGTTGTTGTGATTACCTTTTCCAACACCCCCCTTAATCACAACTGCTATCATTTATAATACCCAAACAATCTCGTAGATACTCAAAACTTTCTCTTACTAATGGCTTGCTAAAAATATCTGCATACTGATCTTCAAACCTTCAATATTCCAAATAAATTTCTCCATTATGAATCAACTCTCTGATGAAATGGTATCTAGTATCTATATGCTTACTCCTCTAGTGAAATACATGATTCTTTGATAGTGCAATTGCTGAATTGCTGTCACAAAAGATCTTTGTTGCTTCCTCTTGTTTATGCCTCAAATCTGTCAAGACTCTTCTCATCCAAATTGCCTGACATGCTGCTCGTGCTGCTGCTACATACTCTACTTTTGCTGATGAAAGAGTGACAATGGGTTGTTTCTTGGATGCCCATGATACTACACCTATTCCAAAATGAAATACATAACTAGATGTACTCTTCTTGTCACCAATGCTTCCTGCACAATCACTATCAGTATATCCTATGAGCTTGCACTCATCCAACCTTGAATACTGAATTCCATAATTTTTAGTCCAACTTACATATCTCAAAATCCTTTTTCCTGCTTGCCAATGAGTGTCTTTTGTAGACTCCATGAACCTTGAAATAAGAGTCACACCATACATTATATTTGGCCTTGTGGTAGTCAAGTACATTAAACTACCAACAAGTCTTTTCAACATTTGAACCATTGTCATTTTTACTTAACTTCAAACCTATCACAACTGGTGTTGGTGCTAGCTTACAATTTATCATATTGAACCTTTTCAAAACTTCATTAGCATATTTGACTTGTGAAATGAATATGCCATTTTTATTTTGATTTATGTCAATGCCAAGAAAATACTTCATGAGCCCCAAATCAGTCATTTCAAATTCTTTCTTCATAACTCCTTTGAACAAGTCAATTGATAAATCACCTGTGACTATCAAGTCATCAACATATAAAAAAAAAATTAGAATTTGACCTTCTTCATTCATCTTTGTGTATAATGTAGGCTCACTGATGCACCTGTTGAAGCCATTCTCTAAGAGGTAAGAACCAATTCTACTATACCATACTCTAGGAGCTTGCTTAAGTCCATAGAGTGCTTTTTTGAGTTTGTAGACCTTTTCTTCATGGCCTAAAACCTCATATTCTAGTGGTTGCTCCACATATACTTCTTCTTCTAAGAAGCCATTCTAAAATTTTGATTTCACGTCCATTTGATATACCAGCCACTTGTTTTGAGCTGATATTGCCAATGTTGTTCTCACTGTATCCAAACGAGCTACTGGAGCAAATATTTCATTGTAGTCAATTCCAGGTTGTTGTGAATAACCATTTTCTACAAGTCTTGCTTTATGCTTTTGCACATTTCCTTTTGTTTTCATCTTGGTCTTGTAAACCCACTTGAATCCTGTCACATATTTTCCTTCTGGAAGATTCACTAAGTCCCATGTATGATTCTTTTCTATAGCATCAATTTCTTCATCCATAGCATATTTCCATTTTTCATCTTTAATTGCATCTTCAAAGTGAATTGGATCATCTACTTGTGAAAATAATGCAAAAAGAGAAAGTAGACTAGCATTTTTCTCACCTTCATTTTGATCATAGATATCCCTTAAGCTTCTTATTCTTTATCTCCTTAAGCTTTCCAATGTTGGATTTGACATATCACTTGAAGTAGATCCTGAAGAATTTGGACTTGAAGATCCTGCACCAAGAATGCCTGTTGTAGATGGCGTTTGATGCTCATTTGAGGGAGTACTAGTCTCAATGTTTGAAGTTGTCCTACTTGATGAAGGTGTCCCTTGTGGACCAACTTGTTGAGCTTAAGTGGGTGTGGAAGGAGTTCCCATAGGAGTAACAACTCGACCTAATACTTCTCTATCATCTTGTGGTAAACTTGTTGGAATATTCACTATCTTCTTCAAACTTCCATCCCATGATTCTTCTTCTATGAATTGCACACCTCTACTAATAATCACTTTTCTAGTTATAGGATTATACAACTTGTATGCTTTAGTGTCCTCACTATATCCCACAAGTATGCATTTTTCTCATGTGCTATCCAATTTCTTTCTCAATTCATTTGGGACATATGCATATGCTACACATCCAAATACTCTCATACGACCAACACTAGACTTTCTTCCACTCCATGCTTCCTCTGGAGTTATATTCTTGACACTTTTTGTTGGGAATCTATTCATTATGTAGACTGCACATGCTACAACCTCTTCCCAATACTCATTTGACAAATGCTTGGCCTTCAACATACTCCTATCCATTTCCATAATTGTTCTATTCTTTCTTTCTGCCACACCATTCTGTTGTGGAGTGTACCTAGTAGTAAATTGCTTATGTATTCCATAATCCTTGCAAAAATTGACAAATGCATTTGAGATGTATTCACCACCTTTGTTAGTTCTTAAAAATTTGATATAATATCCACTTTGCTTCTCAACCAAAGATTTGAATTGACAAAAATCTCAAAAACATCAGACTTGTGATTTAAGAAATATACCCATGTCTTTCTTGTGTAGTCCTCAATAAATGTAAAAAAGTAAACGCATCCACCAATTGAAGGTGTTTGCATAGGTCCACACAAATCAGAGTGAACTATCTCCAAAGGTGCCTTTGCTCTGACTGACTTGCCAATTGGGAATGACTCTCTATGTTGCTTTCCCAAAATACACCCTTCACATACTTTATCTGGTTTTTCTATCAATGGAAAACCTTTTGCCATGTTTTTCCTATGTAACAACTTTAGACCTCCAAAATTTAAGTGTTTAAATCTTAAATGCCAAAGCCAGTTCTCATCTACTATTTCTGATTGAAAAGCTACTTGTAATGTTACTTCATCCAAGGATTGAGTGATATTTTGTTGGACTGATTGGTGGATTGCTTGAGAAAATTCAACCCTTAAATCTAGTGTTAGCTTTAAGGGAAACATTCTATTGTTGGTCATTTGAACTTTTTCTATTAGCTGATTTCTTGAAAACTTATCCAATATTACACATTGTTTATTTTTGAAAGACAATCTATACCCCTCTTGAACAAGTTGCCCAATGCTCATCAAATTATGTTTTAAACCAGGAACAAAGTAAACATCTGAAATAGTATTTTTCTCCCCCCGTTTAGTTAGAATATTCACATTTCCTTTTCCCATTACTGACACTTTATTATCATTGCCCAAAGTAACATATGATTTTATAGACTTATCCAAACTAGAAAATATTTCTAAATTTTCTGTCATGTGATTACTGCAACTTGAATCTGAAAACCAGACATCTTTTGGACTCTTTTGAGCAACATTGCATGCTAGAAACATACTGCTCTGATTCTGATTTTCTTTAGAAAAAATTGTACTTTGTTTGTTGAAATCAAACTATCTTTTTCTACATTCAATTGCATAATGACCATTCTTTTTACAGTAATGGCATTGAACTTGAGATTTGTCATACCTTTGACTTGGATTTTGATTGATGGCTACTCCACTTGAATTTGTTGGGCCGGTTCTTCCAGCTCTATACGAATTTCTGCCTCTGCCTCTTCCAAAACTAACAGATACTTGTGACTTGAAAGCATGCTCCAAAGAAGAATTAGAAGAATGACTAAGCCTGTGCTCATGAGATAATGCATTGTATTTTGTTGCATCTGGAGGTTCAGAGAACCCATTCTCCACAAGCTCCCATGAATCTTGAGAGCTAAACGAAACCTTCATTGTGATTGACCAATATTCATAGTTCTTGCCATTAAACTGAGAAATTTGCGGATTAGTAAGACTTGTGCCAGAAAATGATGCCATAACTGGGCTCTAATACCAGATGAAAGAATAAAATAGAGAGAAGAAGATAACAAATGATAATACAGTAATTAACAGCAAAAGAGCTTCAGCTCTACTTCATATAAAAAATTCTATCACTTTCTATTGTGAACAAATCTGAGCAATTAGAGAATAGAATAAAGAGCAAGATCAATACTGCTGTTCTTATTGGAGAAACAAAGTTACTGTTGTTAACAAACAGAACTGCACTTACATAACATAGAGCTGCTGCTCTTATAAATAAAAACAAGATAAAACAAATCTGCTGCTGCAGAAAACCAGAACTGTTGAATGCTTCCTTCTTTCTTCTCTATTTTCTACGCTGCCCAAAGACTCATATTTATAGTGTTCTGCATTTGAAAACATAAATGGAGTCCTTCATTATTGAGCATTATTCAACATGGGCTACGTATGGATCACTGTCAAATAGTAAATGAAGGAGCAAATATAGATAAGATTTCAATAAATAAAATCCTGCCATATTAGTTGTTGTAGCTGCGTCAAGTTTAATCACTAGAAGAGAAACATGTGAATGCACTTATTATGGTTGGTATGATTACATTTTCTGACAGAGAAAATTCCATTACAAACTTTGACATAAGCCTATATGATGTGGAAGCCATTATGAGCAGCACATTGCCCATAAGAGGGAAATCAAAGCAGATTAGTGTTGAAGAAGTACAAGAGGATATGCGAACTGCGACCGGCGAAGAGGATGACAGGAACCCGGGGGCGGGTCGCGCACGAGGTTCGTCGTCACGGACGATGAAACCAAGGCGGAACCCCGGAGACGGAACTCCGAGGTCCGGGGTCCGAAAGGCAGAAAGCCGCGGGGAATTTCAACAAGTTTTTGCAAACGACGAGAGTTGGATTGGACCCCGGGGTCCAAAAGGATGCCTAGCGAACACCGCAGGAAACGGCAATCCCAGCGGGGAAATCCGGTTAGGGAATTCTGGATGCCCGGGTACGGCAGGGCCTGGGGCCGTTTTAGGGCCAAATTGCCAGAGAGATTCTGCGAGGCTCCGGAATGCAGCAAAAACCAAAAGCGGACGCATGATCGATTTATGATGGAACTTTGGAGCAACATCAACCATCCGAAACATCAAAAAAAGAGGGGCACAAAAAACGAGGCAGCCCCAAAAATGACCCGACAAGGCGAAAGAAAGGAGGGTCCCCATTTCAAACGAGGCGTGTGTGCTAAGGGCACAATAGAAAGCTCTTGTGAAGACTTGTGAATTCTAATTTGCTATAATGCATGAATACTCAAGTTGCTAGTATGAAAATGAGTGATTAAACGTTTTATTTATACTCAATTATGTAGGAAATCCTTAAACAATGAGCGCCAATAAACAACCAATTACTGATATTCATTTATATAACATATAGACATTCAGTCTACAGGAAGATAACCAGTGAGTCAATGGTATGTATTCACTAATCTATTACAAAGCACTTTCCCTTTGAAAGTTTTAATAGGGGACAAAAATCCAATATAGAAGCCCTAATTTTTACAACATTTATACTTCACTTTACAAAAACACAAACTGTCGTAAAGAAAAACCCAAATACTATAACCATTGATACAAAACAACACCCATAATGGGGAATAAGGCTTATCTATAATCTTCAAATGGCTCTACCGGCGAATGCTAATATGGCGTTGGCCTCTCGACCGCTACAAAAAGAGGGTGGAGAGGACACTAACACTAAGAGTTCTCAAAAGCATGAAAGGCAGATACCCACTGAAATTCTGCAACAGGAACGAGATAATAAAACTCCATCAGAAAGTCAAAGTTCGTGGGGGAGTGGTTCACCCTCACCCAGATGGGTCGATGCCAAAACCCCTCCAAAATAGCAAGAAATCTAATGGGACAAAGATGACACCACAACCTTTGGCATCGTTTGGCACAGTAACACTCCAGTGACCAGAGAAAACCCCCATGGCTTGGCTTGCGCATAACCCGTCGCCGATACACTTTGCTGTTTACAATGACATGCCCAAGAATCCGGAGGGCTTTTGTTCAAAATTCCATCCCCGCAACATGCAAAGGACAGCCGAAGAGCATATCAAGATATTCGAAACGGCGATTACCGAAATGCAGGTAGGTCACGAGGACGTGGCGTGTCGCCTTTTTCTGCATTCATTGGGAGAAGAGGCCTTCTACTGGTATATCAATCTGCTAAGGGGATCCATCACCTCGTGGAACTTGATGAAGAATGCCTTTCTATAGAAGTACAAGATTCATGTCAACCCCGCCAACCTTTATCAGCAGTTCATGTCCATCAGAAGGGAGATCAATGAGCCTATCGGTTCATTTAATGATCGCTTCCACCGGGCTCACATGAGACTTCAGGACCCATACGTCCATAATGATGTGGCTGCTCTACCAGTTTACTATGCCGCCTTGGACAACCTTACCTCGGCATTGGTAAAAAGGATGCACCTGCCGCCTGCTACTCTGTTGGCCGCCTATGCAGAGGCCGTCGTGGCAAGCGCCGACTTGGGGCAAAATATTTTCGGCCCGCTGCCCTCTTTGGGGCCCGTCGCCCACCTAATGCAAATTCAGGGGCTCAATCAGGCGTTTGCTCACCAAACTCCTCTCATGAACCAGGTGCCACAATTGCCTATGGTGCCGCATCCTGGACAGCCGCTGAATTATGCGCCTCCCGCGACTTTGTATATGCAGCCCCATAAGCAGTACAACTATCCTCAAATAGCCCCGCAACAACGGGCATTCTCCCAACAGCCCCAAGCACCGTTATACTTGTCGGGACCGGACTTTCCTCCAGCTTACCAAAATCAGCCGGCGGCCACGCCTTCTTTTCTCCAAAATCCAGCTTCGTCCCCTGGAGGTGCGGCCGAGAAGGACAAGCTAGAGGAGCTGACCGAGATGATCAAGAAGATGTCCATAGAGATGACGCATTTGAAGAACCAGAATAATCAGCTGCAGGCCTCCCAATGTAACTTTCAGGCCAATCTCAACAGGGACAGTCGGGAGTCTCGAGACAATAGAGACAACAGAGACAACCGGGAAGTGGGCACCTCCTCGGGGCAGAATTATGAGAGGGGCCAGAACTCCAATCAAAATGCTGAAAGAAGACCTTCTCAGAGGCAGAACCGCACATGGAACACCAGGCCCAACAACGGTGGTGTCCCCATGCCATTTGATCAACCAGCGGGCAATGACCGAACATCCAGTGGTGTGTATCTGGCCGAGCAGCTTTGTCCGGATGGTGCCGACTTTACAAAACCAGTAGGCACTCTGAGCTGGACTGTCCTGAGTTTCAAACAGCTGCTGAAATCTTCCAGGTGGAGGTGCAGAATGCCGTCGACAACGCCAACTGCAGGGACATCGTCCCATCGAGCCCTACGATTCCTCATGTCTGGTGGTCAATCAGGCGCCATTTCCGCGAGGAGACCACAACGAACCCGAAGCCGAGCCCACCCCCGTCGAGGACGAGAAAGCGCAAGAGGTAAGTAACGAATCGGCCTTAGCTCAGCTTTTTGATTCGGTAGATAACGGTCCGATGGATGAAGAAGAGCCATTTGTGGATGAGGTCCACATGTTCCATCAACGATCCAGTCCCTATTTCCTTAGGAATAGGCAAGCCGGTGGACCCTTTACCACTTCTACCCCGCCGAACAACTTCGCCACCCCGCCTGATCCTCATGCTAGCAATAACCCGGGGTTACCCCACATACCTGCCCAATATCTCAATAGGAACCAATCTCAAAACCAACCGCAAGGTCAGCCCCAGAGCCAACCCCAAAATCTGCCTGGGCAAACAAAGATTCAAACCCCTAGCTCTCCCATAGGCTAGGCCTTTAGCTCTGAAATCGAACAAATGGGTGAATATGTGGCGGAAGAATTCAAGAAGGTTAAAATCAATTTGTCAGCCTTTGAATTGCTTAAGGTTCCTGCCGTGAGGCACGCCTTCTTCAGGATCCTGAATGCAACTCTGTCCTCTAACACCACACAAGAGATCCCAGCCAAAAGGGTAACCTTTGAGGAGCCCAGGAAAGAGCAGGAAATACAGGAAAATGCTGGAAGAAGGAATAATGCGCCTACAAATCAATCAGTGAATAGATACATTGAAAAAGAGCCAAAAAGGGCTAGTAGGCAGCCTCCCAAGGACCAGCAATTTAAACAAACCAAGGATACAGGCAGTGACAGGAACAAAGGTCAAATAGCTCAAATGGACACACCTGTGGGTATCCTCCAAGGGAGATCGGAAACTCCCCCGTTCCTAACTTCTATCAGGGTCTTTGGGAAGAACTTGCACAACTGCCTACTCGATTCAGGCGCGTCTGCCAACGTTATGCCCTTGGCCATGTGCAAAGCTCTTAGCATCACTCCCACACCTTCAAAGAGAAGTCACCCAGCTGGACAAAACAGAGATCGCTATTGTGGGTGAGATAAACCGCATTCCCATGCAAATTGCTGCAGACCCCCGGATACAACAAGTTGTGGACATCCAAGTGGCAGACATACCTGATGCCTATGGAATCATTCTAGGGAGAGAGTTTACCAAGGCGCTGAACGGATACACCGCCACCGACCTATCTCACATGTGGTTGCCGTGGAAGGGGCTACCAAATCAGATTCGTATTGACCGTGAACCTCGGATGAAATATATGATCACGAAATAAAATAATCTCAGCGAGGTGTTGTTCGCAGAGACTGACCTGGGGAATTACCGCCCTTTTGCCTACCAAAATGAGCTTGAGCTTCAAGAAGAACGGACAGATGAAGTATTGCTGGTATTATGTAGCCCCTCGGCGGGTTCCGAACAAATGCCCCAAAATGAAGAAATGTTGGCAGAAGCTGATGACGAGCCGGTTCAAAGTGACGACTAGGGATTGTTCGATGGCTTCCAAGAGTTTATGGGAAAGTGCACGAGATCAGCTCAGCCTAGGAGCTAGGATGAATTTCCAAGACCTGTTATTGCCGAATTGGTGTAGGGTTCACAACGCTGCTCACTCCGAGTTTGACTGTTGCTTGTGCCAAGCAGCAGTGGAGCAGGTTAAGAAAACCGTTGCTCCTCCAATGGAAACACCAAAGGAGGCACCGCCCGGATCACCTGCTGGTTGTTGCCTCAACCAGGAAAGCCTTCCTAAGATCACTAGACTCGATGTCCAGCCAAAAGAGAACGAAGGCTCAATCAAACCTGAGAATAAGGAATCCTCCGAGTGTTGGATGCTCTGGTTTGATGGATCAAAATCAAGACAGGGAGCTAGAGCGGGGATCGAGCTCATCAGTCCGATGGGTAAGACATTTCTTGCTGCCCATCGATTACAGTTTTATTGCACCAATAACGTGGCAGAATACGAGGCCTTGGTCCTTGGCCTTCTTATGGCCTTGAGGAAGAATGTGAAAGTACTACAAATCTTCGGGGATTCCGCACTTGTAGTTAGGCAGATCAGGAAATTGTACTCATGCCATGACCGGAGACTCACCAATTATAGACACAGGGTGTGGGACCTCCTGGAGGGCCTAGATGCATTCAACATACAATTGATTCCCCGTGCTCAAAATCGCACAGCTGATGCCTTAGCTCAAGCAGCCAGCACATTATAGCCCCTCTTTGTCAGGGCTTAAGAAGTTCACTATTGAGCTGACATCTACGCCATCGGTCCCGGATAATGTCACTCACATGCAGGTCTTCAATGACGACAAGCATATCCTCCAGTTCATCACAAGCTCTGACGTCTTTGCTGCCCAAATAATCGATGAAGCTGATCCACCGGAAGCTGAGTTGGACATAGAAGGGGTTATCAATCTGAAAACCAACACGATCCCTAGAGGCATGGTTCAGCTGGAGCGTGTATTCGACCTAGATCAGATTAAGGATCAGGTTCGACAAACGAAAAAGGAGACTATAAGTAGCCAGTGCGATGCTCACAACTTGGGAACGACTGAGGATATTAAGAATGTTTTTATTGGAAAGGTATGCACGCCCGAAGAGAAGAGGGGAATCACGGATGCCTTGCGCAGATATCCTGACATGGTGGCATGGAGTTACGAAGACTTGAAAACATATGACACATCGGTCATCACGCATACCATCCCTCTAAAGACTGAGGTGAGGCCCTTCCGTCAGCGGCAGCGCCCTATTAATGCCCTGCTAGAACCTATTGTTTACAAGGAGGTAAAAAAATTACTTTCAGCAAGGATCATCTTTCCCGTTAGGCATTCTACGTGAGTGGCTAACTTGGTCCCGGTCAGGAAAAAGAATGGAGAGATCAGATTGTGCGTGGATTTCCGTAATCTCAACTGTGCCTCAGAAAAGGACAACTATCCGGTGCCCTCACTAGATGAAGTGCTGCAAATTGTCAATGGCTCCCAGATGATGTCGTTCCTCGATGGATACTCCAGGTATAATCAAGTAATGGTACAATACGAGGATCACCATAAGACTGCGTTCACCACTAAGTGGGGAACATTCGCGTACAAGAGAATGCCGTTTGGGCTCATCAACGCCAGCGCCACTTTCCAACGCGCCATGGATATCGCTTTCAAGGACCTGATTGGAAAATGTATAATCATCTATATGGATGATCTGACCGTATTCTCCAAGAAGCGAGGTGATCACGTCTCCGACCTATGCAAAGTATTTCAGAGATGCCGGGAATTCGGGGTTTCTCTCAACCCCAAGAAGTGCATTTTTGGAGTGACCGAAGGCAGACTACTCGGGCACATCATCTCAGAGCAGGGAATCTCCATTGATCCTGAGCGCATCGAGTCACTACTCAAGATTCAACCCCCGGGAAGCAAGAAGGAATTAAAGTCTTTCTTCAGAAAGATTAATTTCGTCCAAAAATTCATTACCGGCTTCGTGGAAATAGTCAAACCTCTCAATGCCATGCTCAAGCAGGACGCTAAAGTTGAATGGACACCAGAGGCTAAACAATCCTTTGAGGAGATCAAAAGAGCCATTGCTGAGGCGCCTGTGTTGGTCAGTCCAGATTATTTGAAGCCATTCTACATTTATTCATTCGCTTCGGAGCATTCGTGTGCCAGTATGTTGACCCAAAAGGATGACGAAGGAAATGAGCATCCGATCACCTTCATGAGTGCACCCCTCAAGGATGTTGAATTGCGTTACCACAACATAGAAAAGCAGGCGTACGCTCTCGTCAGGGGAGTAAAGAAATTCAGACACTACATTCTACGCAACAAGGTGTTTGCAATCGTCCCTGACCCAGCAGTCAAAATGCTTCTCATGCAAAACGAGTTGGGCGAACGGAGGGCCAAGTGGGTCACCCTGCTCCAAGAATATGATATGGAGATCCAACCAATGAAATTGGTACGAGGACAGGCACTCACCCGCACAATGGCCGAAACAGCAACAGAGGCCGGACCTGAACTCACGGTGCAGCAATATCAGCTTGAAGATGTCTCCCCGGGAGAGTGGTATCAAGACGTCATTTATTTTCTGCTTAATCATAAGTGTCCGTCGCATTTGCAAGGAGTTCAGAAGAGGGCCCTCAGATTGAAAAGCAACGGTTATATGTTACAAGGGTCCATTCTCTATAAGAAGAATCATGAGGGCGTTTATCTAAGATGCCTCGGCAAGGAGGAAGTGGAACGTGTCTTGAGGGAGTTTCACGATAAGTTTGGTACAGGCCATGGATCGGGTTCTTCTACGGCCCATCAGATATTAAGGGCAGGGTACTACTGGCCAACTATCTTCAAAGATGCCCATGGCCATGTCTGTTCATGCCATACGTGCCAGACCGCTGCCACCAGGGAGAGGAATGCTGCTGTCCCACTACAGCCCGTGTTGGAGGTAAGGCCTTTTGCACAGTGGGGTCTCGACTTCATCGGTCCGGTAAGCCCTCCATCATCTGCGGGACATAGGTACATTCTAACCGCTACTGATTATTGTACTAGATGGACGGAAGCAATAGTTTGTAAGCATTGTACAACTGAAGTAGTTACTGATTTCTAAGAAAGTTTTATTTTAAATCGCTTTGGTTGCCCGTATGCTCTAGTATGTGACAATGGACCTACCTTCGCTTCTTTAAAATTTGCTAGCTGGGCGTTTGACTATGGGATTGCCCTCAAATTTTCATCCAATTACTACCCTCAGGGCAATGGCCTTGCCGAGTCCACAAACAAGAATTTGATTACCGTGATCAAAAGGCTGCTAGATAGGAATCCCAAGGACTGGCATACCCAGCTCCGTTTTGCCCTTTGGGCCGATCGCACCCGCCATAAGGCTGCCCTTGGTGATTCCCCGTTCCACCTTGTCTATGGTCTTGAGCCAATATTTCCCATCCACCTGAAAATTCTGACTCTTCAATTCATCAACGATTTTTATGAAGGAGGAGATCGTAGGGAAGCTCGTTTAGCTGAACTTTTACATTTAGAGGAAGTTCGAGATCGCGCAATAGAAAATTTTGCCAAACATCAGGGCGTGGTAAAGAGATGGTTCGACCGCCGAGCCAAAATCAAGGCCTTTAGGATTGTAGATTTGGTCCTATACTGGGACAAGGCCCGTGAAAAGAGAGGGGGCACAATAAATTCGACAAGCTCTGGCTTGGCCCCTTTCAGATAGCTGAGATTTTGGGAGATAATGCCTTCCGTCTAAAGCACTTAACTGGTGAGAACGTCCCGTTGCCAGTCAACGGGCAGCACCTCAAGCATTACTTCCAAGCTTGAGCTCCTTCGAGCTCTTTGCTGTAAATACCTGTGCATAGGTTAGATTAGTGGCTTTCTTGTTTGTTGTGTTTTGTTCGCGTCGCTTTTTGCTTTCCCTTCCCGACAGTTTTGTTTTGAAAGATGTTTCCTGCTCCTTTGCGGTGGCTGTGCTTGCCTGACAAACGGTTCACTCTGCTGACCGCTCTTCATGTTCTGTGGCTAAACATTCATTCTAGACTATTGGTCTTTCCAAAGCTCTCCGCGAATGATTTCTCTGTCTGAATTCTGCTCAGAACTTGACCTTTTGCTGGATCTTCTTACCCACATCTCGAATCTCGCACGCATTACATAATAATAAATTCTGAAGGACCGTGCTGTGGTTATCATGACACCCAAGTAAGTGAAATATCTTAAGTCTACTCCAGTGACCACTGCAATTTCAAACCCATTGTAGGCTTCAATGCCTACCCGGTCAAGCTAAATGGTAAAAGAGAAATGGAATATCAAAGTAAAAGGAAGAGAAAAGAAACTCTGAAAAAAGAAAATAAACGACCGTATGGGTGTTCGGATAACTCTACCGGGGCTATGGACGCCCGTCCGGCAGTAGAGCAATATCCATGAGATTGTAGCGACAACTCTACTGGGGCTATGGAGGCCTGACTGGCAGCGGGGCAATGTCCAGGTTACTTTTGGTGTTAGGCAACTTACGTAGCTCACTTGGTTCGAGTAATAACCCTGGTTACTATCCCTAGGAAAGGAATGAATTCACTCCACACACACTTTCGAGATGTCATGTAAGCTGACCCAATTAAGGATCCCGTTCTCCCTGATTCATCCTCGGAAGCCACTCCTGGTCTGCGAAACCAGAGATTCTGGGTCCTGAATGAATATTTATCCCTAGAACGCTCTGGAGCATTCTCCAGCGGAGTCGCCATTTGTTGTGCCCTCAGCACACACGCCCCGTTTGGAACGGGGACCCTCTTTTCTTTTGCCGTGTTGGGTCTTTTGGGGCCGCCTCGTTTTGTGTGCCCCTCTCTTTTTTGACGTTCTGTCTAGCTGATCTTGCCCTAAAAGTTTCATTCTAACATCGGCCATGGTTTCCCTTTTGTTTTCCTGCCCTCCGGGGGCTTGTGTGTTCCTTAAGGCCTTTCGGGCTCTGGGGCTGCCCTAGGCGCCTTCGGGCCCGGGCCTCCGGGGTTCCCCTTTCGGGTTTCCCTCC
>VDFB02062926.1:0-55152 GCA_007258455.2 Sequoia sempervirens
CACATACACTTCCCTAGGTCGATTTGTATCAAGATCATTTGTACACTATGCTTAGGTAATCCCTTCATGTGGTAATCTTTAACCAAAGGAACAACCTATCCCCCTTTGTAAATATAAGTATATCTATTATGTAGGTTCCTTCTTATAAACTATTCTCAACATAAGAATTAACTACTCCCAAGAGAAGATATGATCTATAGATATAGTTTGAAACTTATAAACATGTTTATCGAACTTCATAGCTATTCAAGCAGCTTCGTATCCTAGTATATAATACTAAAGTATCCAATCACTCCTTAGTATGGAGTATGTACAATCAATACTTTACATACACATTGACAAAGAGAGAATATATTCTTTTACTTCAAGTATGAAATACAATCTTTCCCTATACTAAAAAATCCATGATCGGGTTCTATGGTTGCAATTTTGGCTACTTGGCCTGCATGCCATTTTGTTGTTTTCTAGTTGGGGCTAGTGCTATTCTTCCCAGCCTGTCTCTTTGTTTGTTGTTCTGGCATTGTAACCACAGGATCAGGGCCCTTTCCTTGCTTACCTAATAAAAAAAATGAAAATCATGTTATCAACAAAGTAATCTAACTATAGCTAGGTTCAATTATCCTTATCAGATTAACTCTTTATTATCATCTTTAAATAGGATTTGTGGAAAAAAGGTGTTAGATTATATAAACTGGGACATGGAGGAACCTAAATGGAAGGAGTTTAACACTTTATTAAGGAGGAACAACCTGAGAGGTCAAAGACAAGTGAATTGGGACCCAATTCTCACGAATCTACATAATCTGATAGGGGAGGCTAAGTGGTTCGATAGAGAAAGGGAAGATAAGTGGCATGAGGGTTATGTGGTTGCAATTTTGGTTACTTGGCCTACATGCCATTTTGTTGTTTTTTTGGTTGGGGTTGGTGCTATTCTTCCCAGCCTATTTCTATATTTGTTGTTCTGGCTTTGTAACCATGAGATCAAGGCCCTTTCCCTACTTACCTAATAAAAATAATGAAAATAATGTAATCAATAGATTAATCTAACTATAGTTGGGTTCAATTATCAGGGTTTTGTGGTTGCAATTTTAGTTACTTGGCCTGCGTGCCATTTTGTTGTTTTTTGGTTGGGGCTGGTGTTGTTCTTCCCAGCCTGTTTCTTTGTTTGTTGTTTTGGATTTCTAACCATAGGATCAAGGTCCTTTCCCTGCTTACGTAATAAAAAATAATGAAAATCATGTTATCAAAAAATTAATCTAACTATAGCTGGGTTCAATTATCCTTATCAGATTAACTCTTTATTAGCATCTCCCAACTATTTGTGGAAAAAAGTGTCAGATTATATAAACTAGGACATGGAGGAACCCAAATGGAAGGAGTTCAACACTTTATTAAGGAGGAACAACTTGAGAGGTCAAAGACAGGTAAATTGGGACCCAATCCTCATGAATCTGCATAATCCGATAGTGGAGGCTAAGTGGTTCTATAGATAAAGGGAAGATGAGTGGCTCTGGAAAAGCAGGGCTTCTGGCTATTTCTCAATAAAAAAGACCTATGAAGATCTAGCAAAGGATTAGGTTGTTATCCCTGACCACTTCTAGGATAGGGTGTGACTAAAGAACCTTGTCCCCAAAATTAATTATTTCTAGTGGACTGCTGCTCATGGAAAAATCCTCACTATTGACAATCTGGTTAAGAGAGGCTTCCAACTGGTAAATAGGTGTTCACTCTGCAAACAAGAAGAGGAGTCGATAATTCATATCTTCTTCCAATGCCAATATGTGAGGGAAGTGTGGTCCTGCTTCTCATTGTTTATGTCCTCTAATTGGGTGTTTCCCAATTCAATGAAGCTTTATATTGAAAGTTGGTCAAATTTCCCATTCTCGCATAATGTTATGGTGGATCTTTGGAATCAAGTTCCTCCATTTTCTCCTTGGGGATTATGGAAGGAAAGGAATAATAGAATATTCAGAGAAGTGGAGAGAAGCAGTAGGGAGGTCAGTCAGATTATTAAAACCCAAATTAAGGAAAATATTAAGGCAGGAAGATACAAATTTTCCAATACTTGGTCTAATTACAAAGAAATGAGGGTAAAATAGAATTGGGGAATAAAGAAAGATTTAACGAATCTCAATTGGTCAAATATGTTTAATAGAATGGGCACTGTTTGGAGTCCTCCGCAAAAATATTGGGTAAAGTGTAATTTTGATGGGTGCTCAAAAGGCAACCCGAGACAAGCTAATGTTGGGGGTCTAGTTAGAAATCATAAAGGAGGTTTTATTGTGGGTTATGGAGTGAATTTGGGTGTCTTCTCTAACAATAAAGCTGAAGTTATGGCCGCTCTTGGAGGTTTGAATTTTCTAAAGGAGTTGGAGTACAAAAATGTCATCATTGAAGGGGATTCTAAGCTAATTGTGGACATACTAAATGAAGAAGATGCACCTCCTTGGGAATTAAAAAATATAATAGATAGATGCAAATTCATTAAAAATTTCTTCAACATTTGTCGAGTGCAACACGTGTACAGGGAAGGAAATAAAGCTATTGATCGTGCTACCAATGTGGCACTGAGTTGTAGGGGATGGACATGTTGGAAAAATGACAACATGTCAATGTCCTTAAGAGATGTAATCCTAAATGAAATATTTGAAAATTAATATCACATGCAAAATTGAATGGTTGGCTTTATGTGGAATTAATGAGTACCAAGTGGTGCCTTTTTGCTTTCTGTGTAATGATGGTATCTGGAGTATGGGTTTATATAGGATGATCTCGGATGGGGATAATTCTAATAATTCCCCTTAAAGATGGTGATCAATAATCACATGAAATTATTCAATTTGTTAAAGGGTGTCATTTCTATGCATGTCGAAAAGCCTGGTGTTAGTAATCCCCGTATTTCTAAAATGGGGAAAAGAAGGAATCTTAATAAAGATTTAAATGCTTGTAAGAATAATGATGAGTCTTGGGTTCCAGAAAATGTGAAGTCGGCTTCCTTGATAAGAAACTTCTCAATATTTCAATCAATATTGGCTCTGATTATTTCTTAGCATTTAAGAGTTGGTTGCATTTAGGGAAGAAAGCAAACAGAGAGAGTGATTATGAAGAAATTCGCTATGCAACAAAAGAATTTATAGACAAGTAAAATGGGTGGACCAAGGAAAAGAACAGAGCCGTCAAACTGCCAAGCCCTCAAACAAAATGTGGACCTGCGGAGGATGTTCGAGAATGCGGGTATGATCCCCTTATTCCAATCTTTGAAAAGATATAATGAGAATTTAACAAAAAAATCACAAACTCTTGGTAGAAGGGTAGTGTCACTATAGGCATAGTGAAATTCAAGGTCACAACTTGTTTCATTGCAAAAGCTACGGGCTTGCAGAATAATGGGCTCAAAGTCACAAAGAAGAGTGGGGTGGACTATCAGAGGTTTGTTGATAAATTCCTTCATGAAGGGGAAAATATTAAGAGATTCTAGAACAGGTATGCCAGACTTGAACTCCCTCCTCCTTTTACATTAGTAAGTTTTTTTGTGATGTGTTATTTCACTCTTGAGGGTAGGTACATTTTGTTACATGTGTACAACTTCCCTCTGTTAAACCATATTAGGCATGGGGAGCTTATCAATTTTCCATTTTACTTGTTATCCTCTCTGCAGCTTAACATTGAGAAAGGCGCTACCCCTCCCCTCCACCAAGGTCTAATGCTTACTTTGTACAAATATGCCCTGGCCCTGAACCCTCATGGAAACCCATTAAATGCTAGATATGTTAACCTTGACCGACTTGTTGAAGAAATTGAGGAACAACCAAAGGAGGATAACCCTACTATTGATGAACTCTCGATTGATGAGAAAATTCCTCGCCACCCTCCTGCACTGGTTGCTAGGCATGTGCTTATCCCTGCCAAAAGCAACTCCCCTGTGGGAATCTTGTCAAACCCCTCAACTCCAAGGTCATAGAGGAGTGAAGATAAAAGAAGCTTTGAGTTAGAGCTCATTTGAGCAACACCTGAAAAAAGGAAACATTCCCATTTGTTGTTAGAACCCTCGAAAGATAAGAAGCCTGGAAGAGATGTAAATCCTAGAGAGGTAATTAATATCATGGAGGAAGGAAACCAAATTGAGGAGGCTAAGGAAATTTTACAAGGGAAAGGAAGTGGTGGTAGTGGAGGGAGAAGGTTGGCACAGTTGGCTAAGGTGGCATCGAAGGAGAAAAAAGGAAAACATAAAATGTTACTAAATGTGGAGGAGGACCTAGAGTACGAAGATTTTGAAGCTTAGGAAGAAGAGGACTCTGAGGACCTAGAATTTGAGGACTATGCCTATGAGATGGGGGAGGATGGCTTAGAGGATGAGAAAGAGGAGGAAGAGAAGGAGCAAGTGGAGCCTTCTGAGGATAGTGTTGAGGTTGGAAATGTGCAATAGGTTAGGTTCTCAAGAATGGAGAATAAATCTGAGGAAATTAGTAATGAGTTTTTAAAAAGTAGACTAACTTTCTTGAAGGTATAGTTCAAAGACATGGAAAAGGCATTAGTTACTCTTATGAAAGTAACTAACAGATTGATGAGAAGAGCTATGCTTGGAGCGGCTTCTGGCGAAACAAAAATTACTAGGAAATTAAAGAAATAGGGGAAACAAGACACCCTGAAGATACTAGTGAGACAGAGGGCCTTGATTCACATGAGTATATTGCTCTCATGGGAGAGTATAGGGACCTATTGAAGAAAACTAGTTAATGGCTCATTGTTGCTGCTCTGTCTTTTTTTTATGAGTTTTTTTTTGTCTTTCTATAATTATATTTGGGACTGTTGTGTTATTTTCTATATGATATGGTGGAATACCACTTGGGATACTCTTGATCTTATTAATGGTCTTTGTAGTTTGAAGTATGATGCTAAAAACTTAATGTTTTTGATTGATAATGGCTGGACCATGGGTACGAATTTAAATATTATCCTGCGTGCTAAAAATGATTTTTTTGGTTGGTTGGTGGTGTTGTTTTCCACCTTTCCCTAATTTTTTTGGTTTGTTAATGTATCTATGGGATCAAGGCCATTCCCTGCTTATATATTAAAAAGAAAATCCATGATTTTCACACAAAACAACTAAACATTCAATCTTTCCCAAACAACAAAACATAAAAGAATAGACCACATGCCTGTAAATCCTTATTTCCAAATTGATAGACAGTTCACTACTTTATTCCTTCTAGAATCATCTTTCCAAGCTTCTCTTAAATCACCAATTCTCCCAAAAATTAACTCACAATAACTCTCTTACTCTAATCTCACAAATACTCACAACTTATAAAACAAATAGCTCAGCTATCAAAACAATAGTAAGTAAGAATGAATGGCATCCAAATGAGAGAAATAGCTCACCTATTTAAACAAAAATATGAGACAAGAATGCCTACAAGTTAGCTAAACAAGTTGACACCTCTTAGCAACAAAATTTGACTCAGCTCATTCAAGAAGAAGGTGGAAACAATTTAAGCAATTACTTAGCTCATTTAAACATAGATCAACTTCTTATTGAGCTAGCAATGGATTGACCAATTCATACAAGCACATGATTATTAATAGAAAATTGACTTGCGACTATAGAATTCTATTTGGTTTATGCAAATTCAAAATTTGGAACCACCAAATCAGCTCATTCCCTATTAGTTTGGCCACTACTTTCACTTGTAAGAATAAGGACCAAATTTTGGTTTCAGCATTTAAGGCATCTCACTTGGTCTATCTTTTACTCACAACACTTTGCAAAAGTATTGATTTAATAAATGCTTGCATATCGACTTAACATGCACATGTTTACAAACTACTGTTCATAAGTGTCAATCCAAACTCTATTTCATGTGTTGAGTTCATAATGCATGGTATAGGTTAAATGTGCATATATGCGCATGTTTAAACAATGCTTCAATACTTATACAAATATGCATTATACCATATCATACATAAAACATCATTATATGTATATACTTATATACATATGTACATATACATGTACATGTATTAATATACATGTATGGAAATTTTGGTTTCAACATTTAAGGAATCTCACTTGGTCTATCTTTTACTCACAACACTTTGCAAAAGTATTGACTTAATAAATGCTTGCATATCGACTTAACATGCACATGTTTACAAACTACTGTTCATAAGCTTCAATCCAAACTCTATTTCATGTGTTGAGTTCATAATGCATGGTATAGGTTAAATGTGCATATATGTGCATGTTTAAACAATTCTTTAATACTTATACAAATATGCATTATACCATATCATACATAAAACATCATTATATGTTTATACTTATGTACATATGTACATATACATGTACATGTATTAATAAACGTGTATGGACATTCTATTCGTCAAATACATACATGTATGTTGAAATATTTTTATTTTTATATATGTGTATATGCGCATATATCATATATATATATATATATTACTTATTCAATCATCCACATATATTTTCCAACCTATTGATAGTCACATATACATTTGACGTATATATCCATATACATATATATGTCTATTTTTCCATCTAGTACCCTCATGCCCATGAGCAATCTGTCCATGAGCATGAAGAGGTACATCTACCTTCGTATACTCATGTACGTATTAAGTCATGTACATGGGCTTATCATCGACATGTATATGTATACACATATATATGTTATATGTATGTATATCTATTCGATTACATCAAGAACATATAAGAAAAGAGCTTTAACCAACCAAGCACTTAACACTAATTCAAACATTCTCAAATGAGATCACATCCTATCTAACACAGGAACAAACAATGCTATAGATTGAATTACCAATATCTGAAACAACGACTAGACTTAACCATTCTATATGTGAGTGTGTGTGAGTTTAGTTTAGGCTTTATTAATGGTTTCCAAACCAAATCCCTCTCCTGAGTGATACTTCCTCTCCTTCCCAAGGCTTGATCCCTACATCTACATCCAACTCAACACATTCACGATAGTAGTTAGATGTTCACAATACCATCAATTTCATTATATAAATCATGATTTGAAATATCAAATTCAATTAACACCTTTCCACATATTTATTTCAATATAACATTAATCAAGTTAACATTCATTAATTTATTTCCAAATGATGCAATCAAACAAAGTACATGCACATGATTTCAAATCAAAATTGCAAACACATTCATATATTCATTATTTTAACTATTCATAGTAATAGTAAATAGGTAAACGCACAACGGGGTGTAACATATCCCCCCCTCGTGAATCATCATCCCCTATGATTTTATGTAGCAACACAAAATAATTAAAACAAACACAAAATTATTTTCAATCATTAACAAAAGCATGTAAGACATGTGAAAATTTTGTTCAATTTCTACATAGTCCTCCCAAGTGGCAGAATCTTCTCCATATTGGTCCCATTGGACTTTGCACTATAGAACCCCCCTATTATGCAAGCGAAGCTTGAGCATTCCAAGCACCCTAATAGGCTCGATGGTTACCACTCCGGGGTCATGTACCTATAAATCATTCCAGTCAATTACATGATTATCACCTAGTATATACTTCTTTAGGTAAGAGACGTGAAAGACATTATGCATTTGAGCAAGATCATGTGGCAATGCAATTCGGTAAGCAACAAGATTTACTTCCTCAAGGACCTCAAAAGGACCTACATAGCGTGAGGCTAGTTTGGATGACTTTCCAAACTTGATAGCACTTTTATGAGGTTTTACCCTTAGCAATACCTTCTCTCCTACTACAAAGTTCCTAGGTACCCATTTAGAATCAACATAGTTTTTTTGCCTATCATTGGCTTTAGCTTTTCTTTGCTTGATAACCTTAACTTGTTCCTCCATTTTTGATAAAATTTCAGGCCCAAGACTCACCCTATCCTCAATTTTATCCCAACTTATAGGGGTTTGACACTTTCATCCATACAATGCTTCGAAAGGAGCCATCTTAATTGCATAATGGTAGGAATTATTATAAACAAATTCCACTAAAGGAAAGTAATCTTCCCACTTCTATTGTTGGTCCATGCAATACATTCTCAATAGGTCTTCCAATACTTGGTTTACTCTTTCTATTTGACCATTTTTTTTCAAATGATATGTTGAACTTATATTTAGCTAAGTTCCAAGTGCAAAAAATAAGGTTTTCCAAAGCCTAGAATTCACACATGCATCCCTATCTGAGATCATTTTCTTAGGAATACCATGCAACCCAAGCACTTCTAGAATGAATTTGCGAGCTATAAAAGGAGCTCCATCCATCAAATTTCCAGGTATGAAGTGTGCTACCTTAGTAAGCTTGTCCACTATCACAAGAATGGAATTGTGCTTATTCCTTGACATGGGTAATCCTTACACAAAGTCCATACTAATGTCTTTCCACTTATTTTTAGGAACATCAAGTGGATACAATAGTCTCGCAGGGTGATGATGTTCAACCTTCACTCTTTGGAATTCCAAGAATCTAGCCACAAATCTTGCAGCATCTCCCTTCATCCCTTTCAAAAAATATAATTTCTTTACATCAACCAACATTTTTGTCACTCCAGGATGTCTAGAGTATGGTGCTTCATGAACTTCTTTCCACACAATATTCTATAACTCTTCAGAGTTAGGCACATATATTCTTCCTTTAAACATTGGCAATCCATTAGGTTCAAAGTAATATCCCTCATACATTGCATCTTGTGGATCTCCCATGAGTTCCTACTTAGCTTGCTCATAGTATTCATCATCCTTGCATTTTTGCAACACTTGACTCTTAAATTCGGTTTGAATTGTTATAATTGAGGAAATATGTCGTCTATAACTCAAGGCATCGACAACCCAATTTTCCTTCCTTTTTATGTAATTGATGTTGAAGTCATAATTTGATATCAACTCCAACCATCTTCTTTGTCATGCATTTAAATTAGGTCAGGTGAATAGATAATTCAAACTGTGATGATTGGTTTTTCACTCAAAAGGATTTCCTAACAAATAGTGCCTCCACATCTGCAATGTATGAACAACTACTGCTATCTCTAAGTCATGTGATGCATAATTTTTCTCATAGGGCTTCAACTTTCTTGATTCATAAGCAATAACTTGCCCTTCTTACATCAATACTCCTCCCAATCCTTCACCTGATGCATCTGCAATGACAGTAAAGTTTCCTTTAGGATTTGGTACCTTCAAAGTTGGAGTGGCAGTCAACTTTTCCTTGAGTAAGTCAAATGCTACTTGGCATTTTTATGTCCACTCAAACTTTTTCCCTTTCCTCTACAATGAATTAATAGGAAAGGCTATGTTGGAATTTTTTTCCACAAACTTTCGATAATATCCAACTAAACCCATAAAACTCTTGACCTTAGGAACATTCTTAGGTACCAACCAATCTATCACTGCCTTTATCTTCATTGGGTCCACTGAAATTCCCTCCGTTGAGATCACATGACCTAAGTATTGCACTTTCTTTTGAAAGAACATACACTTAGAAAGTTTCCCATATAGCTAATGTTCTCTCAACCATTGAAGAACTATCTCTAAATTCTTACAATGGCCCTTCTCATTCTTGGAATAAATTAGAATGTCATCCAAGAAAACCAAGACAAACTTATCTAGACAAGATCCCTAAATATGTTGTTCATTAGGTTCATGAATGTTGCAGGTGCATTAGTAAGTCTGAATCATAGGAATGTGAACTCATAATGCTCATATCTATTCCTAAAAGTAGTTTTGATGATATCTTCATCTTTGATCCTTAACTGGTGATATCTTGATCACAAATCAATTTTTGAAAACACAGCCACTCCCCGCATTTGATCAAAGAGATCATCAATGCATGGCAATGGGTACTTGTTCTTTATCATAGCTTTATTAAGCATATGATAATCTATGCACAACCACAGTGTACCATCCTTCTTCTTTATGAAGATCATTGGTGCTCCCCAAGGTGAAATGCTAGGCCTTATAAATCCTTTGGATATCAAATCTTCTAATTGTGCCTTAAGCTCCATTAACTCTATTGTTATCATCTGGTAAGGTAATTTGGAGTCAGGTTTTGATCTTGGTACAAGGTCAATGGAGAAATAAAATATCCTTTTGGGTAGTTTTCTAGGTAACTCCTTTGGAAATACATCTACAAAATTTTGAAGGATAGGATATTTTTCCATATCTGTTTCTCCAGTTTCCATCATTTTACCTTCCTCTACCTCTTGTTTGACTTGAGAAATGAATTTCCCATCTTCCTCAATCTTTTCCATCTTTACTGCATAGAGCTTTCATCCTTTCTTCTTTGCCCTATGCAATTGCATTGCGGAAATTTGACGTAACTTGACTTCCCTGGGTGTCCCTTGCAACATCACCCAGTTTCCTAGATTGTCTAAGCACTCTACAGTTTTAGCGTGAATATCTACTTTGGCTCTATGCTTCCAAATCTAGTTCATTCCTAAGATAACATCATATGATCCTAAGGGAGCTACATAAAGTTTCACCTTAGTAGGGAAACTAGGAAGTTAAACCTTAGCTTTGAATAAGCATTGATCCACCGTTGCTCTTGTTTGGTTTGCACATTCAACATCCCAAGATTTTTCCATGTAAATAGCTTTCTTAGATATTTGATTTGTTATTCTAGGGGAAATAAAGTTTTTAGTTTGTCCAGTATCAATAAGTATAGAAATGGGTAATACCAAATAAAATACCTAGAGTTTCCACTAGAGTAATTTGATACACCGCTTGTCAATTATCCAAAGCATCATGGATCTTTTGTTGAAAAGCAGCCTGCTTGGGTAGAAGAGGATTTCCATGTGGTCATGTCCCCAAAGATTTATTGGGACATTAAGTAGCATAATGATTTCTGCCACAAGTAAAACATCCATTTGTTGGTCCTTTCCTTCCCATGGACCCATCAAATTTATTAGCATTTCTTCCAGTGTTGTTGGGGTTATTGTTAGTATAATTTCCCCTTTGATCCCTCCTTGATTCATTCCAATTTCCTTGAGATCCCCTATCTCCTTGCTTTTGAAAATATTGTACTCCATTATTCTTCTTTGGAGTTTGGCTACTTTGAGTTCCTCCAAACTTCTTACAATTTCTATTCTCCCTAAAGATAGGGATGGCCTTGAGATTCTTCTCTTGCTTCACAACTTTTTCATAAACTAGGTCCATGGTAGATGGTCCATGCACATCCATTTCTCCTACTATCTCTCCATTAAACCCCATGATAAATTTCCTAATAGGGAAACACTCATCTTTGTGGTACATAGGAACGTACCTCAACAAAAGAGTGAAATTTTCTTGGTACTCATTAACTGACATGTCCCCTTGCTTAATATTTTAGAAATCTATACATTTTTGGTCAAAGAAGAGTTGGGGTAGCCACCTTTTCCTAAATATATCCACAAACTCATCTGCAATCAATTTTAAAGGGCTGATCAATTTTGAGTTCCATTTTCTTGTTCCTCTACTAGTTAGAGGCTTCTCCCACTAAATGATAGGCTCCCCAAATAGCCTTGGTAACTTCCGAGTAGTTCCTTATCTCAAAATATTTTTCCATTTGTATTATCCAAGCCTCAAATTCTTTCCCGCTAGTACCCCCTTCAAATTTAGGTGGGGTCATATTTCTCATGTCCCTAGAAAGTTCGGTTGCCAAACACTTCCTACAAGATCCTTCAAATTGAGGTACAGATTCTCATCCTCATGTTCTTGGATCCAGGTATGATCATGAGAATTATCTCCCTCATTTTCATTGATAGGGACTTCATTATTTGGAACCTCTTGTTCCACTTTATCTTTCTACCTTCTTGCTCAAGATTTTCCAACCTTGCATTGGTCTCATGAATAATAGCCAGTATTTGATCCAATTTTCAAAGGATTCAACACTATTAGGACCTTGTCCAACTTCTTGGATCCCTCCAAGATTAGTCCTTGTTCTCACCATCCTTCATAAGAAAAAGGGTTACACCTAAAGGTTTCATCTTTATTAGATTCTATTATGTTCACATAACTTATGGAAAGCATTTAAATGAGCATTCATTCACCCATAAAAAATAGATTTCTCATAAGTTTGAACACAATCTTTGATAAACATATAATTTTTATTTATTCATAAGAATATCAATATCCATTCCATTTACATAGATTGACTATTCAAATAGTCGAGGAGAGAGTACCCTTTAGACTCACTCTTAGAGACATAACTCAACAGGGTATACCCCTCATATTTCTGTTCATTTCTCATTTGCTACATATCTATCCCAAAAGGGGTAGTATCCTTCATATTTATCTCCTGATACCTAATTACAAGGAACATATCCTTCAGATTCATTACTTGAGGAAATTACAATCACTTATGATAGAGGAAGAACTCTAGGGTCCCTAAATATTAATGCAAAACTAATGCTTCCTTTCGAAGGCATATCCCTAAAAAGTGACAAAGAATCAAACTTTGTGGGTGAGACTAGAGGTAAGTAGTTTAAGTTAGCTTCCTCCCTCATCCTTCTCTTTACTTAGCTAACTCGAGAAAGAGTGTGATTGATTGTCTTAGCATCGCTTAACCAGACAATATTCTCATAGTTGGTTCCTTCTATCGTACGAACAATGGCCTCATTTTCCTTCTTGGCTTTTAGATAGTGCTCATTCCCAATTATTGACTTTCTTGTGGTTAACTTGAGATGCACCATCCTAGCACAAGAATGTCTAAACTTTATATAATGTTAGATGGAAAGTATAGTGAGCACATAGGTTCCAGAGTTAAACTTGATAGCTCTAATACCATGTGTAACATGCCAATTATTCAACAAGAAAATTCTCTAAGTTTACCTTTCAAGTGAATAATCTAGGTTCATTTCCAAATGCAATAAAAAAAATTCTTTCAAAGAGAGATTTAACAAGCATTAAGAACACAAAAATATTTCCAAACATTGTTCTCTTTCATAATAAAGATATTTACATGCTTTCAAATATAGATTACAAATGAAACATAAATAGCTTCTCAAAGCTTCCTTCGATAATATCAACAATAGATGTACATTGATTCAAGAAGATTCCCTCAAACCTTGGCTGCCAACTATGGAGGAGAAGCATCACTCAAGCACTTTTCCGCCATCCACAGACTCTAATGCGGTCCCACGCACATATGCCACATATGGCAAGATGGCCCTACCCTTCGATGAGGAGTTGGTTTGAAAACCTCATAACTGTAGCCTATTTGAATTCAATGTTGTGCCCTACATGACAAGAACTTGTATACATCCTATCTTGTATGGCAATCATGGACTAGCATGCATAAAAGGTACACATTGAAATTGACAACCTAACCAGTGGAAAATTACACTGCTTTGGCCAAAGTTTCATATAAAAGTCATCCTAGATCACATAAACTGCCCTAGTTTGATTTTTCTCAAGATCATTTGTACACTATGCTTAGGTAATCCCTTCATGAGGTAATCTTTAACCACAGGAAAAACCTATCCCGCTTTGTAAATATAAGTATATCTACTATGTAGATTCCCTCTTATAAATTATTCTCAATGTAAGAATTAACTACTCCCAAGAGAAGAAATGATTTATCTATAGTTCAAAATTTATAAACAACTTTATCAAACTTCACAGCTATTCAAGCAACTTTGTATCCTAGTATATAATACTAAAGTATCCAATCACTCCTTAGTACGGAGTATGTACAATCAATACTTTACATACACATTGACAAAGAGAGAATGTATCCTTTTACTTCAAGTATGAAATATAATTATTCCCTATACTAAAATGTAATGCAATCTTTCCCTATACTAACAAATCCATGATTTTCACACAAAACAACTAAACATTCAATCTTTCCCAAACAACAAAACATAAAAGAATAGGCCACATGCTTGTAAACGCTTATTTCCCAATTGACGGACTACTTCACTACTTCGTCCCTTCCAGAATCAGCTTTCCAAGCTTCTCTTAAATCTCCAATTCTCCCAAAAAGTAACTCACAATAACTCTCTTACTCTAACCTCACAAATACTCTCAACTTATAAAACAAATAACTCAGATATCAAAACATCAGTAAGCAAGAATGAATGGCATCCAAATGAGAGAAATAGCTCACCTATTTATACAAAAATTTGAGACAAGAATGCCTACATGTTAGCTAAACAAGCTGAAACCTCTCATCAACAAAATTCTAATCAGCTCATTCAAGAAGAAGGTGGCAGCAATTTAAGCAATTACTTAGCTCATTTAAACATAGATCAACCTCTTATTGAGATAGCAATGGTTTGACCAATTCATACAAGCACATGATTATTAACAACAAATTGACTTGCAACTATAGAATTATATTTGGTTTATGCAAATTCATAATTTGGCGCCACCAAATCAACTCTTTCCCTATTAATTTGGCCACTACTTTCACTTGTAAAAATAAGTCAAATTTTGGTTTCAGCATTTAAAGCATCTGCTTGGTCTACATTTTACTCACAACACTTTGCAAAAGTGTCAACTCAATTAATGCTTGTATATTGACTTTAGATGCACATGTTTACACATTGTTGTTCATAAGCTTTGATCCAAACTCTATTTCATGCGTTGAGTTCATAATGCATGGTGTGGGTTAAATATGCATATATGTGCATGTTTAAACATTGCTTTAATACTTATACAAATATGTACTATACCATGTCAGAGCTATTTACTTGAGTGCTTAATAAAGAATACAAACTTATATATATATTAGCATTGATCACAATAATAAACTATTTTATATCCGAATACATATTTCATTCTATCATACATAAAACATCATTATATGCATATACTTATATACATATATACATATATACATACATGTATTGATATACGTGTATGGACATTTTATTTGTCAAATACATACACGTATGTCAATATGTGTATATATACACATATATCATATATATACATTACTTATACAATCATCCACATATATTTATCAACCTATCGATAATCACATATACATTTGACATATATATATTCATATACATATATGTGTCCATTTTTCCATCTGATACCCTCATGCCCATGAGCAATCCATCCATGAGCATGCAGAGGTACACCTACTTTTGTATACTCATGTATGTATTAAGTCATGTATATGGGCTTATCATCGACATGTATATGTATACACATATATACCTTCTATGTATATATGCCTATTTGATTACATCAAGAACATGTAAGAAAATAGCTTTCACCAACCATGTACTTAACACTAGTTCAAACATTCTCAAATGAGATCACATCCTATCTAAAACATGAACAAACATTGCTATGGATTGACTTACCAATATCCAAAACAACGGCTATACTTAACCATTCTATATGTGAGTGTGTGTGAATTCAGTTTAGGCTTTGTTAAGGGTTTCCAAACCAAATCCCTCTCCTAAGTGATACTTCCCCTCCTTCCGGAGGCTTGATCCTTGCATCTGCATCCAACTCAACACATTCACAGTAGTAGTTAGATGTTCACAATACCATCATTTGCAAATTATATAAATCATGATTTGAAATATCAAATTCAATTAACACCGTTTCCACATATTTATTTCAATATAACATTAATCAAGTTAACATTCATTCATTTCTTTCCAAATGATGCAATCAAACAAAGTACATGCACATGATTTCTAGTCAAAATTACAAACACATTCATATATTCAATATTTTAACCATTCATAGTAATAGTAAATAGGTAAACAAACAACAGGGTGTAACACTATTTTATGTGTAATGTTAACATTGATACCATAATGACCACCACTCATATTAAGCACCCTCATTGCCTTGGACTAGAATCTGAGAGATGTTTAGAGACAAGATGATGAATATCCATTCTCAAATAATCTCATGATGGACAATCTTATCCATCTTGATGAGTTATAACCATATCATCATGATACAATTGTAGTGTTCAAATTTTAGGAAGATCTTAGTTATCAAGAAGACATATATTTCTCTTCATACACCTATGAATTGAGTTAATTTTGAGACTAGGAACTCCTCTACACCAACACATGTAGATCTATCAATTGTTCATACTCAACCATTTAGTGTGGAAACAAATATTAGTGGATGAGCAATGTAGTATAATGATGTGCACTGAGAGTGCACCTCCATCTTTTGCTTGCATTTGTTTTAATGTTGCCTCCAATGGGGCTTCTCATGATTTAATTCAGCATAACCATATATATTTTTCATCCATATCTAGTACATAGGATGTATATGATTTGCAAGGGGGCTACATAGTCTCTATATATTCTCTTTCTTTGGGGACTTCTTCAATCTCTTCCTCTTTGGGGAGCTTATTGTACATGGGTAGCTAACATGGCCTTGTTTTTATACCCATTTATATTTTATCATTTCTCCTAAGTTACCCTTTTTGGGGGTGTTGGTGTAATATTTCCGCCTTGGATATGTTCTATCCTAAGTGTGATATTGCACTTGTTTAATAAATTTATTTAGGATATTAAGAATATTTAATTAGTCTCATCTAAGTAGCTAATAATGACATGTGTACACCTTGACTTGAAGTACATATGTGTCATCACTACCTTATCAATCCTTGATTGATGGTAGTTAGGTGCCGCCTCTATTAAATCAAGGCACCTCTATCTTAAGTAGTTAGTTTGATTGTTAAACTAAGTTAACTTACCTCTTGACTGGGAGTGATTGGAAGTTAAACTTATACTTCTTCAACATGTCATCTCCTTGATTCATACATCCAAGGAGCTTATACATTTGTGTGTGTCTATTTGTAATTATGCTCTATAATGTTGAATATTAAATATCTTTATTCTTTTCACCTAGATTGATGATTAGCTCATAGACATTAGATCTTCGGTAGGTTTGTTGCTTCTCACAAATTCTAGCTAATACCTTAGGATCTTTGCCCTCTTAGACTAGGTCTACTTCTATTCCTTAGGTTGGATCATGCCACAACCTTGTCCTTAGATTTAAAATTTAAGATTTCCTACTCCTGGAGCCAACCTTTATAAAATTTGATTGTTGCCTCATGACTTATGTACTAAAATACATTGAGTTGAGCATCTAGTATTTTGAATTTATCGAAAATCCTAAGTCATCAATGAACATGATGGGATGATGATGCATCGACTTGTATTTTTTTTTGGCTTAAAACTGGAGGTTCAAGTTTTGGTTTGCATTTAAATTAGAGTTTGGTGTTTTGCTTTAGGTTTTGAGATTTTGGCTTGCGTTTTGCTTAAGTGGGCATGGTTGTTTTAAAAGGCTGTATGTAACTTAACAAATTGATATTTACACATCTCCACGGGCAGTTGTGGGCTGCTATGTTATGCATTTGATGATACCATAAAAAACTGAGATACATCCATGCTGGCAGATAGAGAAAAGGTAAGGTAAGGTAAGGTCTTTTTATAGTCCACAATACCAAACAATCTGTTTTTGGATCTACAGATGGCTTACAATATATGGGACTACCTCCTACTCTCAATATGTGGAAGACACCTAACTTGTGCTCCAGAATACAGGGTGTACATACTCTACCCCTGCAGGATTTGAACTTGTACCTCTTTCAAGAGTACAAATTCTCCACCAGAAGGTTAAAAACAAAAAGAAAGGCAACAGTTATGTGTGGCAGGTGGAAGAACAAGAAAAGAGCATCGAGAGGCAGTTAAAGGAGGGCAGGAAAGAAAGAAGTTGCTGAGGTTGGCGTAGGGGAAAAAGGCAGTTGGAGATTGCAGTTTTGGAAGGTAGACAGAAAAGAGAAAAAAAGAGGCATTGTGGGGGCAGAAAAACAGAAAAGAGAAGCCGATGGTGAAAGAAAAAGAGAATGTACAAGATGAGCAGTTGCAGGGGTAGTGATCCATGAAGAGCAGAGACGGCTTTCGGAAGTGGTTAGATGACAAAGACAAGAACTCTGTTTTGTGCACCATAAGATCCCATTGCCTTTTCTTGATATTGCGCTGCAACAGTAATATAAACTGTCTTTCCTTTGAACAAAGGTGATTATAATCGCAGCCTGTAGGTGTGTTTGCCACTATGAATGAAGGAGGAGTTTACTGTTCTTTCTTAGAATAATTTGTAAGCGTGGCTTAGCTGTGCATAACATTGGGTTTATACCTTTCACCTAAGAAGCTCGTAGTTTGGAGCTTTAATCTGCCCTTTTCCTGTGTATGCATTCATCTTATTTCCAGCATAATTGAGTATTGATCATTTTGAAAGTAGTAATAAGACTCAGCTAAGATATCTGGGTTCCTGTTTTGCAATCTTGTCATCAGATAACGGATTTCATAAAGCATTTACATTAGCGCCAAATCACTACATTACTGTATACATCAGCATTAATATCGTTGGTATTTCATTGTTTCCTTGGTGTGGCTTCAATTTTGTATCAACCACAAAGGGATTTTCAAACTTGTTATCAAGGGATTTAACAAATCTTTCTTATATATGATTTTTAGCACAACCATTGTTTAAAATACAAGTACAAGTGAAGGTGAATTGGTCTCACAAGCCCACAATAGTCAATGATAAAGATTGTTCTTGAAGAACTAGCTTGCAAGTGTATATTGGATGAGGCTACAAGAAAAATCAATATCAATTCGTTTCTCCATTTTGATTATTTCAAAATCAAATATGAGTTCCATCACATCTCACAATGTATCAAGCAATCAAAGATCAAATCAGCAGTCTATTGGAAGAGCAAGGCATTTCTAATCCTTCTATTATCATTGACATAATTATGTCAACTCATATTAATTTCTCTAATTTGAGTTAATTTCTTAATCATTTAATTCAACTCAAATTAATAGCAAAAACATGCTCTTTTTCTTGACATAAAAACACATGATATTTCTAATCATACCACCATATATACTTACCGAATTGCAGCTTGAAAAACACCATTTCTTCACATAATTATAGATTTCTTTATGTATAGAACCCTATGCATGATCAATATTTAACATATTGAAGTTAGCATTCTAGTAGTTTATGGTGAATAACACTTCCACTTAAAAATATATATTCCAAGTGATACATCAAATATACAACTAATCAATTTCTATTGCCTTGAGCTTGATTGGCAATCCCATAACTGGAACAGGAAAAGGATTACCATTTATTTTTTCATCTTCAATTATCACAGACCACTTGTATTTAGATACTAAATGATGTATAAATATTATGGTCTCCATCTTTGTGAAATCATACCCTGGACAAATGCGAGGCCCTCCACCAAATGCTATGAAGTTATGTGATGGAATGACCCCATCAAAATGAGCTGGATCAAACTTGAGTGGCTCCTTGAAAACCTCCTCACTCCAATGTGTACTTGTAACACAAAATAACTGCCCAATAAAGAAATTAAATATCTGAATCTCATTTAAAAATGCAACTGAAATATCTTATAATATTAAAGTGTGTTAAAGATAAAAAGAGTATAGAATCACATTGTAACGTTTGTTTACATGAGAATTTGATATATTATAATATTAACCTCAAGTATCAGTTATTTATGAACAATAATTAAAAACAACTTTATAATACAGACAAAAGAACTTACTTGCCATCCTTTAGGAATTGTATAACCTTCATATTCTACATCTTTAATTGCTTTTCTAAAAACACCAAACAATGGAGGTACCATCCGTAGTGTTTCTAGGGCCACCTTCCATGTATATCTCATCTTTTGAATGTCCTCCCATCCTAAGGGCTCTTTTGGTGGCTTCCCTCCCAGGACTTCTTTATGCTCTGCTCCACATAAAAGTTAACACACAGAAAAACCAAAACCAAAACTAAAACCAAATATGGTAGTCTCAACATTAAAAGATTGAAACAGTTTGATAAGATTAAAACAGATTGGAGGGAGAGGGAAGGGGGGAAATTACCCTGAAGGATGTTTTGGCATATATTTGGGTGTAGTGCTAACATCCTTATGAGATGTGTGAGAAGAACAGAGGTAGTGTCATGACCGGCTATCATGACCAGTATCATATTGTCAATGATCTCTTCCTCTGTAAGATTCTTGTTATTTTCATCCTTCATAGTCAGCATGCATGACATTAGGTCTTGGTAAGGTGAGGCCTCTCCTCTCTCTATTTCCTTCCTCCTAGCTTCCAATAGCAAGGATAAGCACTTATATATACGAGAACGAGCCTTTAAGGCCCTGTTAAAAGCAGTCCCTGGGAAATCCAAGGGAAGAGAATGAAAGCCCTTCACAGCTATACTAAATTCCTTGCTCAATCTCTCCCTCTCTTCATTGTCCTTCAAACCAAACAACAGATTACAAGCAACATTGAAGGTAGCCTCCTTCATCAATGGCCACACTGTAATACTCTCATTTCCTCTCCAACAATTGGCAAAATGCTCTAGAATAACTGATTCCATTCTGCCCACAAATTTCTGCAAGGCTTCAGGCTTCATGAACTGCATGATAGCACCTCTCATCCGCTTGTGATCTTCTACGCCGAGTTCAAACAAGTTTTTCTTCCCTATAATGTTGCTCATTGTGATGGGTTTCTTGTTCGTGATAATGTTGTAGTCATTCTGCAAGAGAAATTTGTTACCTGCTTGGCCAGTAATGACCACTGTGGGACAACCCATTAAGCACATTTTGAAAACAGGACCATATTTTGCAACCTTCTCTTCAACCCACTCCTTGCTTTTGTTAGATTTTTTTGCACTCAGATATTCAAGGGTCTGGCCAATCACAGGCAAGCCTAGGCTTCCAGGAGGGAAGCTTTTCACTTTTGCTTTCCCTACATTCTTGGCTACTATTACTACAAGAGCCACTAGGAAAGCAAGAAAAGTGAATAGCAGTGATGTACTGGTTTGTTGAAGATCCATTGATATCTACAAAACGGAAACCCTAATGAGAAGAATTTAATAATGAAGATACAGGGATTGCCAAACAAACCTGAAAAACTTTGTCTCAGCAATCTTTTTAAGCCTAGTTTACTGCAATATCAGAAAGAACTGTTATCAAATTATAGCTAGAAATCTGAGGGTGGTTTTTTCATGGATTAGAACCCAAGACTGTTATCAAGCAATCGAGACAGGTAAATGAGAGAATGGTAGGTAAAGAAGATCAACTTGGAGTTGGTTAGTTTAATATAGGGGTGATTAAGATATATATTCTTAATTTATGAGTTGATGGTACGCCGAATCCCATATGTTAATCAATCTTCGCAGAAGCTAAAATAATAGATTAGAATCTGTTATTTTCATTGGATAAATAATTGTTTTTGCAAAAAAAAAATTGTTTGTGAAATTTTTGGAGTGTTATTGTATTTTTTTCTTGTTTCAAAGTATTCATGTTTATCTGTAATGTGCAAAATCACTTTCAATACGTTTATTTATATTTACACATGCTTAAAGCTGAAGTAAGAGAGGTTTGTATTTATATTAAGGAGCATATGAATTTTTTTAATAATGAAAAACATTACTGCATTGACTTTTTTATTTGAAAGGGATTTTCAGATGAATATATTACATATTGTCTTTGCTTTCTACTTACTTTGTTGTTGTTATAAATTATATATGCACTACTTTTATTGTACATTTTTATCAAACTTCTTTATTTTTACAGGTTTGAATATGCAAGGGATAAAGTGTATCCTTGTTTACAGATATTGTCTGATTTAGTACTTGATGGAGATGTTCTCAATTATAGTATAATATTTTGTTTGATTTATTTGGTATAATAGCTCATTATAATTTATATTAAAGACAGAATTTCCATAGTCCATAATATTAGCTTGAAGTTTTTGGATTTGATTTTGTATGCATTTTTTCATACTTCATGATTTATCATCAAGATGTACATAGCAAAAGAAGATAACTGTAATGATGAATCATGGAGTGTGATCCAAAACATTGATAGCAAAATGCTTATATGATCAAATCTAAAAACTTCAAACTATGTATCATTATAAGATAGAACCAAATCATTTTTAACTGTTCTCATTTTTTTGGAATAGGTTATGTTCATTATCAACAATCTTGCTCTTTGGATATGATTACACTCATTGTGTGTTCTTTTGAGTTTAAATTTCAAAATCTCCTCCTTTTTCAGGCAATTTTCTAAGAATAAGATTGTAATTTGTTAATTTGCACACCAATGCTCTCATGTTAAAATGTACTTTCAATCAAGGAAAACTTAATCTAGTTGCAATCGTGGTCTCTAATTAGTCTTAGTTGTATTAACATACACATATTCTTTGTTTGTTTTGTTTATTTTTTTTAATTTTGTTACATTTGTCATGAGACTCAATTGCTACCAAGAATATGGACTATCTTTCCTCTATCTATAATTGATTCGTAAAGGCACTTTTCAACATCATTGGTATCTTACTCACATGTACCAACACAATGATGCAGGAGCACTTGGGCTTATGGCAATCAGCATCATCCAAATTCGGTTTTCAGTTTGATTTTCATTTTAGCTTGACAATAAATTTTGGATCTATAGTTGGAGTACAAGTTGAAGCAATGTCAATATCTCAGTTCGATTTCCATTTTAAATTCAATTATATTGTACAATTTCTTATTCATTAGATACCATTTTACTCAATTTGAATAAATGATGAAATTGAACATGCAATGCAATTTATAAAAAGTTAGATTTAAATACCAATGTTTAAAAACAGATTGGGGAATACAGAAGTGCGCAACACATTTTGAAAGAATAAAAAAATAATGAAAGAAGATCAAGAAACAGAGGGGAGATGAAAGTTACAAAGAAGAAGAAAAAAAAAATATATCATATGGAAATGAAATTGCAAGGAAGACTAAGGGATGCGTGACAAGAAAAGAGGGCCAAATTTAATAAAATGCAGATTTAGTTTGAAGGGCTGCGCGTAGAAGGGGATGGTGAGGGGCTGCTACGCCCATTTTAATTAACTTTTAAATTGCAACAATTGATTGCATTTTATTTAACTTTTAATTTGGGGATTTTGTTTTTGATTAAGCTGACAATGGTTCTGTGGTTGCAATTTGGGTATCTGGGCCTGCGTGTCATTTTGATGCTGTTTTCTGGTGGGGGCTGGTGTTGTTATTCCCAGACTGTTTCTCTGTTTGTTGTTTTGGCTTTGTAACTATGGGATCAGGGCCCTTTCCTTACTTAACTAATCAAAAACAATTGATTGCATTTAAGGGACTGTGTAAGGCAGATTTGAGGGGGTGCTACGCAGGGAAGATTGGAAAAAACTGAGTGCAACAGTGGAAAGCATAGGGGCTGCAACAGAGGCATGGAGGCTGATCATTAATTTAACTAGACTGGACATTTAATTTAATTCTAAAGCTATACATCTGGATATATATCTATTTTTAAATCAAAAGTCTCAAAAATTCTTTATCACATCTTAATCATTATTTCATGCTAAATTTGATTTTTTTATTTTTATTGAATTGTCACAATCAATTAAAAAATAAAATTTATCATTTTAACCAAATAAACATCTTATCTACTTTAATTTTTTATTTTCAATTTCAATTACTCAAATTTCAGTATTGATTTATTATAATTTCCAATCACTAAATCTAAATATAGATTAATTAAAATTAAAATATTTTATGGGAACCTAGATATCTATTTCCAAGTAATGTACTTAATTTAGAAGAAAGATTATAAAGAGAAAAACATAAATATAATGTAATAGAAAATTGTGGACGCGAACAATTTTACCACTGAAGATGGGGATCCGGCAATTGAAATGAATTATCTACAAGAAAATATTTGTGGGAACCAATATTTTACATATTTGTTTGTTTGGATTGATATTCAAGGATTATTTAAAAAAATAAATAAATTATAAAAGATTAATTAAAAAAAGTAAATGTTTGTTTAAGTTATATTTTTATTCAAAATTCAAAAGTTAAGGATTAACAAAAAATTATTTCATCAAAGTTATTGGAGGTGTGATCTTGATCTTATTTTATATGACATTGGGGGCCTTACACTCAATAAGACATGATTGCTAGAGGACTCATTTAAAACCATTCACTTTCACTAGCAAATCAAGAGTATTTTGACATTCTAATAATATTTTGATTTTGAGTATAATTTTTTTTATTGCATTAGAATTTGCATAGTTGATTAAGAAGAGCTTGTCCCTTGCAAGCTTGGAAGCTTCACTAAAGATATTTCTAAATGCTACAATCCTTATGCATACTCTCATATTGAAGTCTACTATGAATTGGGTTAAAAGTCTATTGTCAATGAGATTACATCCATGTCTTATAGGATGAATTTGCAATACTCAAGATAGACCCAATCTACTTCAGATTGACCTGTTATCTCTTAGAAATGCACCCTATGCAAAGTTATGAAAGTTGAGCTTTCTAGAGAAACATGGGATCATTTCAAGGCTGTGGGTCACCTAAAGTTGAAATGAACCTCCGGATAAGGCCGGATCTTAGCTGGTTATCACTCTAAAACTACTAATTCTCAAGGAAAAGGGAAGAAAGAGTACTTGAAAATCAAACTTAATCCTACGGTGATACACCAAACTTGAGATGGATAATGAGAAATAGAAAATAACACTTGGTTTCAATAGATTGAAACTATGTTTGCACAACTTGTATCGTGAATCTTTGCATAAGTATTTCACCAAAAGGTCAAATACAATAATTAACAAAAGGAAGACAAACTTCACAATTAAAGAACTTCAAGCAAACTTATGACACAATTAGCAACCTGCATTGATTCTTTAATTGCAAAAAAGACAAATTATGAGACAAATGCTAAAAGGACATTATGAAAAATCTCACAAATAGCTTAATCAATCACTAACATGCACAAAGCTGCAAGTATAAGGAGGCAAGAAATTTCAATATCAAAATACTCCAAGGTTTGCACTGTATTTCATCTCCAAAACTAAGTTACCAAATTTCGCAAAAATATGACAAAGGACTATTAAAAGTCACTAAGTCTAAGAAGTACAACTCCAAAATTGCCCAATAATGGGTTACAAATGAGAATATATCCACACGTCCCAGTGATTGCACCAAAGTAGGAGCCAATAACCACTTTGGGTCGGAATGCCTCAAAAATAGGCCTCACACTCCTCAAAAACTATCTCCAATATAAGAGAAAGAAAGATTTTGACCACAACAAATAGTTAAAACTGCCAACAAGGTGCAATAATGGCCCTAGAAACATGGAAATATGTTTCTAAACTGAAAAAACCTTTCCAATATTCTCTCCAATTGTTTCCTCTCTCAACTAAAAAAAAAGGTCGTATGTAAATATTTTGCATTTAAGAAATAACAAAAAAATTCCAAGGTTTATAATACACCTTAAAACTATTCTGTTTTACAATAAATATATGCAAAACCGTCAGCCAGACCAACTCTATCGGCAAGACTTCTCACCGATGTCCATTGCAGAACTATCGACAAGACCATCTTTGTTGCTAGGACTTCCAAGAAGTTTAACCATCGACAATATCCCACATTGATGCAGAATATTAGTAGTCATTAATTTATAAATAAAAGCCTAAAGACTTTAGGTATCCACGAGTTAGTCCTTTTATCATCAACTTACTTGTACACCACATTTGACCATCACACTGAACTGTTGGTCATTCCTTGTGGTCTCCACCATGACACGTGTTCACTGCTTGTGCATTTTTGGAGAATCAAGCTGGGAATCTACAATATTCTCAATAAGTCTCTCAGAATTCCAAGTGGTCCCACATCCATCGGCTTGTCCCTCAATTAGAGAAAACCCAAACTTGCAACTTCCATAGTAGGTTAGGAAAATCTCAAACTTCCCAGTCAGGAAGTTAAGAAACTTTTGAACTGTGCGACAAGGTTCCAAAGTTACAGAAATCACCGATGTCGCGACAATGAATGAGATCGACCAGTCGGGAAATTATGTAACTCTCAAACTCTACAAAAAGGTTCCAAAGTTAAGAACTCCAATGATTGGCCGATAATGAAGACCTGTTCACTATCACTACATAATCCTAATGATGTGATGAAAAACTCGAAGCCCTTTGTCTAATAATTTAGCATGTTTGGCTCAACCCTTGTGGGAGCCTCATTTTAACCCACGTGTTGAAACTTGATAAAACAAGAACACTATTTTCCCTATCTTTGCACATGAAACAAATAGTTAGAAAAGCATAGCATGTTTTAGATGTATTTGATCATTCTTTTCTCTCTCTTCTCTAAACATGAGTGACTTATAGTTTGTCTGATGCATGCATAGAACAGTTTATACATTGGTGGGTGGATGTGTATGTAGAGTTGGAGACCGTTATTGTTTAGAGCTCTTCTCTAACCATTGCAATTCTTTCAGATGCAGGATATGAGGACTGAGAGCATTCATTTTGAAACATAAATGGCTCTTCCTTGTTGAGCCTGTAGGTGAAAATCCAGTAACATTTTAGCGACATCTATTGGATGTTTTCTTGCTAAACATAAAAAACCAGTGACCTTGACTTGTCCATTAGGCATGGAGTCATTAAGAGAACTTAGAAACAGTCCTAAAATAGTCTTGTACATGGCATAACTCACTTGTGACTCATTAGAATAGATCACGCTACTTGGAAATTATTGAAAACAGGAAATGCATAAGAAAAACTACTATATAGTACTAAAACAACACTTAGGGAAATGAAACAACAACTAGATTAAAGTGCAGTAGTACTTATTGAAAGCATAAACCTAACTTAATATGTACAATGGTAAATCATACCTCAAAACAAAATTTGAGGTGAATCCCATTAACTGGGATTGGTAATATTTCTCCATCCATGTTTGATAGCTAGAATGTGTTGCACTCCTTCCATTCAATGATAATAAAAGGGGTTGCCCAGAAATGGTCAAATTTTGTATGCTTGCCTGGTCCACTCTTTAGCCCATCCCACTTAAGAACAAGATCACCTTCCTTGAAAACTTTGGCTATAGCTTTCTTATCAAATCTTTTCTCTATTTGGAGCTGATGATACTCCAAATTTTTCATTGCTTTGTTTCTGATTTCTTCAAGCTCCATGAGCTCTACATATCTCACAAACATTGAATCCTATTCTTCAAACATCTCTAATTAGAGAGCAATATCTAGAGTTGGAAGCTCTATAGATAGAGGTAATCTGGCCTCTTTTCCATACACAAGTACATATGGTGAATTACCAACTCATCTGCCCAAAGTGCAAATTTCAATGTGGTATGCCAAACCCTTTGATTCTCCTCCATAGTTCTCTTGATAATTTTGATCATATTTTTATTTGTACTTTCAACTAAGCCATTACCCTGTGGGTAATAATTGGAGGAGGTATTCAAATGAATGCCAAGTTTAACCACCCAATGTGTAACTCTTAACCCAACAAAAGCAAGAGCATTACTGAAAATGATGGCATTAGGCACTCCAAATCTGGTGACTATATCTTCATAAAAGCTTAAAACAAAAGATTCATTAGCTTCTTTCAAAGATACCGACTCTGTCCACTGTGTAAAATAGTTTGTGGCTATAAGCACCCATTTGTGACCAGCACTGGAAGGTGGATTAATAGGTTCAATGAAGTCAATGCCCCATCTCATGAAAGGTTGCTTTACCTGGATTGGATGTAAAGGCATAGCAGGTAGTTTTTCTTTTCCTACAAATAGAGCACATTTAACATACTTTCTTGACCATTCATATGCATCTTTAAATAAGTTGGCCCAGTAGTAACTAGCTCTCATGATTTTCCAAGTAGTTGTCCTTGGAGCAAAGTGACCTCTTGAAACTCCATTATGAAACTCATGAAGTACTCTTTCTGTTTGATCAGTATCAATACACCTTAATAAGACACCATTCAGATCTTTCCTAAAAAGAATATTATCAATGAGAAAAAATGGAATTGATTGTAATATGAAGTATCTTTATTTTGCTCTGTCTAGACCTGATGGACATTCACCAGTTTGAAGAAAGTGGGTCATTTCTTGAACCCAACTTGCCATTAATGCAGGTGCAACACCTTGAGCATTCTGAGGCCCATCTATATTAGCTAAAACAACACCAATTTCTAATTTTTGTGCACCTTCAGGGGTTGAAGAAAGCTTCTCACAAAGTCCTCTACCTCTAACAAGTTTTGTGATCTTGATGTCAACATCAAATTCCATTACTTTTGTAATCCATCCTGCTCTTTTTTCACTCAGATCTTTATTCAACAAAAATTCTCACACTTGGGTGTGTGACTAAAAGATGATTTTTTTTGTTGGAGATTAGAGGCTTAAATTTCTTTAAGCTTCTGATCACATCGAAAACATTTTTTTCAACAAATGTATACCTCTCTTCATAATCAACGAGTCTTTGACTAAAGAAAGCTATTGGCTACTCTAAATTATCACTATTTTTCTAAACTAGAATAGTAGAAATGGAACCGATGCTGCCAAAAGCATACAAAATGAAGTCTTTAGAGAAATTTGGATTTACCAGTGTTGGGGCTGATTCTAAAGCTTCCTTGGTTTCTTCAAAACTATGTTTTTCTTCTCTAGTCCAATTGAATACTGCATTTTTTTAAAGCAAGGCAGTCAAAGGCTGTAATAAATTTGCAACATCAAGTATGAATCTCCTCAAAAAGTTGATCCTACCTAAAAAGCTCTGCAACCCTTTCTTATGACTTGGTAATGGCAGTTCAAGAATGGCTTTGACTCTTTTAGGGTCAATGGTAACTCCCTCTTTTGACACTATGTGACCTAACAGTTTACCTTCATGAACTACAAAAATACTCTTTTTAGGATTGAGAGATATTCCATATTCTCTACATTTTTCAAAAACTTGCTTAAGATGTGATAAGTGCCCATCTACTTTCTTGGAATATACTATTATGTCATCTAAATAAACAAGCAGAAATCTTTGAATCAAACTTTGAAATGCCATATCCATGGCACGCTGAAAGGTGGCACCAACATTAGATAGGCCAAAAAGAATTCTCTTGTAGGTCATAGTGCCCCACTTTGTTGTAAACACTATTTTATATTGATCCTCTTCTTTAACTAAGATCTGATTATAACCAGAATACCCATCTAAAAGAGAAAATCTCTTTGAATCAACAACAACTTGAAGAATCTGTTCCATAGAGGGTAAGGGGTGATAGTCTTTTAAAGACGCTCTGTTAAGGTCTCTAAAATCTACACATAATCTTATCTCCCCATTCTTCTTTCTAACTAGAACAAGGTTAGAAACGCAAGATGTGTGTTTAATTGGAAATACAATACCCCCCTCAACTAATTTGGTCAACTCTTTGATCATTAAAAGTTTGAGCTTGGGGTTCAAAGGTCTATGTTTTTGTCTAACAGGCTTGGCACCAGGCTCTAACTCAATTGTATTTTGTGCAATATGAAGATCAAACCCTTTTAAATCATAATATTTCCAAGAAAAAACATCATGATACTCTTGGCATAAAGCAATAAAAGCTTTTCTATCTTTAGCTGAACAATTTTTTCCTAGTTTGAGAAGCTTACCTTTAAAAATTTCCACTTCCTCACAATGATCTTCTTTGACTTGAATGTTGACTTTGTTTTTCTTAAGCTAATCATTAGTGTTGAATATGGACTCCAAGGTAACCAGTCCTTTGGGAAGCTTATTTGTCTTCAGCTGTATCACTTGATCATCATACTATTGTTTAATCTTTTCCTGGTTTACTATAGAAAATTGATCTTCTTGAAGAAAAAAGGTTAAAATATGTTCGTCACTTTCAAATACCTACCAGTTGATGTTGTTGTCAAGAATTGATGGCCTGATTACAACCTTAACATACTGTTGTATTTTACCTTTTTTGATATCATTTGTGATATCAAACTGTGCTCCAATCATTGCAAGTCTATCAACATGTTTATTCTAATTTCTTGGGATTGAAATCAGATTGAAGGCATTAAACTCTTCAATTATGTTCCATACTCTATTTCTATAAGATTTCAAGGCATCATTCTTGGTAACATTCAGGCCTCTAACCTGATTAACTATCAATTCATTATCTCTGGATAGAATTTTAAACAATTAATCCCTCTTTTTCTTGCCCATTCAAGACCTTGAATGAGTCCTTCATATTCAACAGTGTTGTTAAAACATGCAAAAGAAAAATGAAAGGCTAAAAAGTATTTATCACCCTAAGGATAAACCAACATTACACCTCCACCTGCTCCATTCTTACTTCTAGAACCATCAAAAAATATTTCCCAAAGTTCATTTTGTTGTTGTAACAACTGATCTATACCCTTTTCAAGGTTTGGAACATTTGGAACCTCTACATCAGGTTCAAGCATCATATAATTACCCATACCAACATCTTGAATAAGGTCTTCTGGACTATCTAACACATTTTTAGCTACCCATTCATGTAACAATACATCAAGAATAGCTTTTGCTTGAATTTCTTGAGCAGCAGCTAGCGCACTGTCATTAAAAACAACACAAATTTTGTCTACAATAGTAGGAACAACATTGATAGCACTTGGGTTATATGGCTCAATGTGATATTTGGCCAAATTTTTAGATTTAATGGTAACTTTGGTTCCATATCTTGTTCTAAATAGCATATGTGACCAATCAACTGACACATAACCTCCTATCTTAGTTGTAAAGTCTCTTTAGAGAGACAAGGCAAAGAAAGGTGGGAGATCTATAACACATATGTCTTGAGGAACTAAAAAATTTAGACAAGAATGAATAGTAAGACTCAAACCTTTTATAACACCTAAAGTATTAACTGAGGTACCATCCAATTGAATCACCCCTTTCTCTAAAGGCTGATATTTTAGTCCAAGTTTGTCAACAATTTGTTTTGGCATAACAGAGCTACTAGCTCCACTATCTACCATATAGTTGTGGACTAACTTATCACCTATAATTATAGACACATAAAATGAAGGTGGTTTGATGTCTTTTCCTACCTCTTTGTTGGGTTTTTTATCATTTTCTTGAGGATCATTTGTCAACACAACTCTAACTTGACCTATTGGAGACTCAGACTCATCAAACACTTTTAGATTCAATAAGGTTGTCTGTAACATGTCTTTTTAACCTGATATAGCTAATGAATCCCACATAGACATCGTTACATTCATATTTTTTATATTATCAATAATATTATAAGGTACAACTAAGTTTTCTTTAAGATGTACCTTTACGCTAGCATGATCAGCTTGCAAGTGTGGCTGCTCCTTGACTAGGACTTGTTGATTTATTTGCAAAAAATGAGTTACTTGAGGTGTAGATGGTTCTGCAACTACCGCTTTTCCTTTGTCAGCTACTTGATCAAGTTCAAAAGCTCTTTTCTTTTCCCTTGTGTTAGCTACAACTAGAGAATTATCTACATTTGATCCACATTATTCTTCATCTTGCCAGTTAAGTAAGGTAGTTTCATTTGTAAGCATGATCTTGGTGTTGTGGAGGTGCCTCATTGAGTGCATTCTGTTGTGAACTTGAAGCATTTTGTACCATAAGTGCTTGATTAATAACTTCATTGGAGCATGTAGCTTGATTATGTGGTTGGTTGTATAGGTAGCACCACTCATAATGAACAACCAAGTTATTCTGAACAAGGATAAGGTCCCTAGCTACACTAATAGGTGCTAGATCATATGCCTGAAAAAGGCCTTTGATTCACATTTTTTCTTGGACCTTAGAAATTTCCTTGGTACCATTGCCTATTACCTTGAAATAGTTGATTTGAAGTATGATTTTTTGCTAATAAGGCCTGGTATAAGATTACTGCTTTTCCAAATTCACCAACTTGTTACCAAAGGTCTACAAAATGTTTTCAATCTTTTGTTGGCTCTCTTTTATTTCTTGCAACTCCTGGGACTGTACTGGAACAATAGATTCTTGTTTACCAATAGCTGGTAAAGTTGGTACAGTAGGTAATGGTGTAAATGATGGAACTTGAAGAGGCATACTTGGTTGTATCTCTGGAAAAATTGGCATGGGTGGCCTAGGAGCAATCTTTCCTACCTATATTAATAAATTTTCTACTCTAATTGTTGTCTCAAAAGCATCAAGTAGAGAAACACCTCCCATTGACTATATCATAACAACTATATCATTGTTAAGAGCTTTCAAATAGTACAAAAATGCATATTTTGGAGGTGGTCTCACTGTTCCATGGATTCTATCCCAAGTCCTCTGAAACCTAAAATTAAAATCATTTATTTGCTAATGAGGAGCCTTCTTAATTGTAGTCAATTGCTCTAATAGAGACAAGTTATTAGACATGTCCTGAAACTGCTTGTGTAATTTGTCACCCAACTCATCCCATGTTGCAATTGAACCTACTGCAAGACTCCTAAACCACTATAATGATCTTCCTTTGAATGATGCTACAACTAGCCTTACAACTACGTCTTCTTGTGTAATATGATGAACACCACATAAGGAAGCAACATCCCTTATGTGCTTAATTGGAGTTGTTTGGTCTTCACTAGTAAAGATTGGCAAGATCCTCAAAGCTGCCATTGGTATATCATTATGTTGTGCCAAATTTAATGGATTGCATTCATTAAATGGCACAAAGGGCTGATTTCTAGGAGCAACCATTACAGGTGGTTGAGGTGGATTCAAATATGTAAAAATAGCAGCTGATAAATGTGCTACATCAGCAAAACTTGAAGAAGGAAAACTTGCAAAAATTATATGACTAGTAAATGCAATTGGACTACTTGAAGGAGACCTTGCTATTCTAAGGCTTGGTGAGGCTTAATGATTTCCACTTTGCCTCTTAGATGGTCTTCCTCTCCTCCTTGGTGGTGAAAATTTTATTTCTGGTCTAACACCAGGTGGTGTAGACTATAATCTCTTAGAAGGAGGTACTCTTTTTTCTTTTCTTCCTTGTCTTATAGGTGGTGATAGCTGCAAAAATTAAAATTCTCTAGAACTTCGTGTTTGTACTCTTCTCATAAGTTGCGACACCACTAATTTTGTTATTCTTTCACTTCACGTAGTCGAAGTATGCTAAAATAACTTCTGCAAAGTCTAAAAATTGTTGGTTGCATACCAAACCAACAATATGGTGTGGAACTTGTCTCACCGGGTATGCCAAAAACTGTTATCTCTTAGAAATGCACCCTATGCAAAGTTATGAAAGCTGAGCTTTCTAGAGAAACATGGGATCATTTCAAGGCTATGAGTCACCTAAAGTTGAAATGAACCTCGAAATAAGGTTGGCTCCTAGCTGGTTATCACTCTAAAACTACTAATTCTCAAGGAAAAGGGAAGAAAGAGTACTTGAAAATGAAACTTAACCCTATGGTGATACACCAAACTTGAGATGGATAATGAGAAACATAAAATAACACTCGGTTTCAATAGATTGAAACTATGTTTGCACAACTTGTACCATCTTTGCATAAGTATTTCACCAAAAGGTCAAATACAATAATTAACAAAAGGAAGACAAACTTCACAATTGAAAAACTACAAGCAATCTTATGACACAATTAGCAACCTGCATTGATTCTTTAATTGCAGAAAAGACATAAATTATGAGACGAATCCTAAAAGAAAATTATGAAAAATATCACAAATAGCTTAATCAATCACTAACATGCACAAAGTTCCAAGTATAAGGAGGCAAGAAATTACAATGTCAAATACTCCAAGGTTTGCACTATATTTCATCTCCAAAACTGAGTTACCAAAGTTTGCAAAAATATGACAAAGGACTGTTAAAAGTCACTAAGTCTGAGAAGTACAACTCCAAAACTTCCCAATAATGGGTTACAAATGAGAATATATCCACATGTCCCAATGATTGCACCAAATTAGGAGCCAATAACCACTTTGGGTCAAATGCTCTAATAAAGCCTAAACAATAGGCCTCAAAAATAGGCCTCACACTCCTCAAAAACTATCTCCAATATAAGAGAAAGAAATATTTTGACCATAACGAACAATTAAAATTTCCAACAAGGTGCAATAGTGGCCCTAGAAACATGGAAATATGTTTCTAAACTGAAAAAACCTTTCCAATATTCTCTCCAATTGTTTCCTCTCTCAACTAAAAAAAAAGGTCATAAATATTTTACATTTAAGAAATAACAAAACAATTCCAAGGTTTATAATACACCTTAAAACTATTTTGTTTTACAATAAATATATGCAAAACCATCGGCCAGACCAACTCTATCGGCAAGACTTCTCACTAATGTCCATTGCAGAACTATCGACAAGACCATCATTGTTGCTAGGACTTCCAAGAAGCTTAACCATCGACAATATCCCACATTGACACGAAATATTAGTAGTCATTAATTTATAAATAAAAGCCTAAAGACTTTAGGTATCCACGAGTTATTCCTTTTATCATCAACTTACTCATACGCCGCATTTGACCATCGCACCAAACTGTTGGTCATTCCTTGTGGTCTCCACCATGACACGTGTTCATTGCTTGTGCATTTCTGGAGAATCAAGTTGGGAATCTACAATATTCTCAACAAGTCTCTCAGAATTCCAAGTGGTCCCCACATCCATTGGCTTGTCACTCAATCAAAGAAAGTACAAACTTGCAACTTCCACAGTAGGTTAGGAAAATCCTAAACACCACGATAATGAAGGAAGTCAGTCAGTTAGAAAGTTAAGAAACTTTTGAACTGTGCGACAAGGTTCCAAAGTTACATAAACCACCGATGCCTCAACAATGAAGGAGATTGAACAGTTAGGAAATTATGTAACTCCCAAACTCCGTGAAAAGGTTCCAAAGTTAAGAACTCCAAAGATCGACTAACAATGAAGACCTATTCACTATCATTGTATAATCCTGATGATGTGATGAAAAACTCAAAACCCTTTGTCTGATAATTTAGCACGTCGAGCTCAACCCTTGTGGGAGCCTCATTTTAACCCACGTGCTGAAACTTGATAAAACAAGAACATTGATTTCCCTATATCTGCACATGAAACAAATAGTTAGAAAAACATGACATGTTTTAGATGTATTTGATCATTCTTTTCTCTCTCTTCTCTGAACATGAGTGACTTATAGTTTGTTTGATGCATGCATAGAATAGTCTATACATTGGTGGGTGGATGTGTATGTAGAGTTGGAGACCGTTATTGTTTAGAGTTCTGCTCTAACCATTGCAATTCTTTCAGATGCAGGATATGAAGAATGAGAGCATTCATTTTGAAACATAAATGGCTCTTCCAGATTGAGCCTATAGATGAAAATCCGGTAACATAACCCATGAAGAATTCTCATTTTGTTTGTAATTCTAAGATAGTAAACACAAACAAAGGCATCAGTTTCTATACTATGATAAACCAATTATATATATCTCCAACTTTCACATTTCAACAATATATTGTAAGACAAGTGCACCTATCTTTTATCTATTTGAAAAATAACATTTCAATTTATCTTTTGTGGACTCAATACTAAATGTGTAAATTTAAATTAATTGTAATGTATTCATATACATTTATTTAATTAGCCTAAATTTATAAAAAAGAAGATTTTATTCTTTATATGTTAATTATATTTTTAATTAATTTAATAAATAAAAAATTGAAACTTTGTTTTAAAATATTTTAAAAAAATTGAATGGTTTAAATATTTAAATTTTTGAAATAACAAGAGGCATGTAATTATGATATAAGATGACAAGTAGTCAAAATATTGAAAAGAAACTGTAAATGATAGATTTGTGTTATTTCATGAGTTGCAAGATAGCACCTCTCATCTGCTTGTGATCTTCTATGCTAAGTTCAGACAAGCTTTTCTTCCCCATAATCCTACTTATTGTGATGGGTTTCTTGTTCATGATAATGTTTTTTTTTTTTAGGTAAAGGTGGCGAGGCCACAAGTTTTATTGAAATAAAAAGTATTACAAGAGGACGATAATGGGTTTCTTGTTCATGATAATGTTGTAGTCATTCTACAAGAAAAAATTATTCTCTACTTGGCTAGTAATGACCATCGTGGGACAACCCATTAAGGATATTTTGAAAATAGGGTCATATTTTGCAGCCTTCTCTTCAACCCACTCCTTGCTTTTGTTAGATTTTTTTACACTCAAATATTCAAGGGTCTAGCCAATCACAGGCAAGCCTAGGCTTCCAGGAGGGAAGCTTTTCACTCTTCCTTTCCCAACATTTTTGGCTACTATTACTACAAGATCCACTAGGAAAGTAAGAAAAGTGAATAGCAGTGATGTACTGGTTTGTTGAAGATCCATTGATATCTACAAAACCCTAATAACAAGAATTTAAAAATGAAGATACAAGGATTACCAAAAAAACCTAGAAACTTTGTCTCAACAATATTTTCCAACCTAGGTTATTGCAATATTAGACAAAAATGTTATCAAATTATAGCTAGAAATCTGAGGGCGAGTAATTCATGGATTATAACCCAAGACTTGGTATGAAGCAATTGAGATAGGTATATGAGAGAATGGTAGAGAAAGAAGGTCAACTTGGAGTTGGTTAGTTCTATCTATCTACGTTGGTCCTATCATTTCTTATTTTTTGTTTTGTTTCTTCTTTTTCATTTTCCTTCGCATGTATATTTCAGATGTATACTTATGTTTTGTTATTTCTTATATATATAATTCTATATATTTGTTATGTTTTTTGGGGAGTGTACCTCTCAACCTTCCCAAACCCCTCTTCCCTTCCCCTTTATATCCAAGTCTGCTTGATATCTTTCATTCTCTCTCTTCTGCTGATCATCCTGATGATGGATCATGGAGTATGATCCAAAACGTTGATGATATAAAAATTACACACAGTTTTTTCCAAAAATCTTTTGCATAATAACATCATGGACTGTGGAAACAAAATGTTATTAAATTAGAATATGTTATTTTCATTGGATATATAATAGGTGGGATGTAATTGTTTTGCAATTTCTAGACATATTTTTTAGAATTTGTTTGGACTGTTATTGTATTTTTTTTGTCTTTCTTGTTTTAAAGTATTTATGTTTATTTTTTGTATGATTCATGTAATGTGTAAAATTGCTTTCAATATGTTTATTTATATCTAGGGGAGAGGGGCCCATAGTAGGGCAAGGACAAGTAGTAGGGATAGAAGTAGATATATATGGGCCCCATAGTAGAGCATTTAATATCCACTTATAAAACACTTTTTTCCAAAAAGTGCATAATCTAACAAATCATGTGATGCCACATCAGCCAAACATGTTCAGGGTACTCATTGCCCTCCTATGGGCCCCTATGTAGTTTTACCAAAAACCTGTTGATGTGGCATCATATTTGATGATGTGACCCTAAAAATATTTTTTTTAGGTTGATGAGTTGGCAAGTAAATTGATGTACAAAATTTAGACTTTTTTGAAATCATATGTTATGAAATTCAAAAACCCAAAAGTAGGCTGCCCTACGATGAGCCCCTCTCCCCTACATATGCTTAAGGTTGAAGTAAGATAGACTTGTCATTGTATTTAGAACAATTGATTTTTTTAATAATGAAAAAGTTACTATGTTGGGTTTTTTACTTGAAAGGGTTTTCCTAGATGAATATATTGAACGTTACTTTTGTTTTCTACTTATTATGTTATTGCTATAGATTGTTTATGCACTACTTTTGTTGTGCATGTTTATCAATTTTTTTAATTTTAATTTTAATTTTTTCTATAGGTTTGAATATATAAGGAATATAATTTTATCCTTGTTTATAGATATTACCTAAATTAACACTTGATGGAGATGTTCTCAATGTATAGTATACTTTTTTGTTTGATTCATTTGGTATAACAACTCACTATAGTTGATATTAAAGACAAAAAAATTATAGTCCATAATATTAGATTGAAGTTTTTGGATTTGATTGAGTACACATTTTCTCATCAACATTTCATATCACACCCCATGATCTATCTTTAAGATGTAGATAGCAAGAGAAGAGAATTTATGATGAATCATGGAGTGTGATCCAAAACTTTGATAGAAAATGTTTACATGGTCGAATCCAAAAACTTCAAGCTAATATAATTGATATGCTAAATTTATCATTATAGAATAGAACCAATTCATTTTTTAGGGTTCTCATTTTTTTGGACAAGGTCATGTTAGTTAGAGTAATCATTCATTAATTAATGATTAATTAATCTTTAATTGATTATTATGCTAATTTCACTTTATGAACTTAAACTAAACTTAAAGGAGTGTTTTTTTTATTTTATTAGATTGAACTATTATTAAATCATTTTTTCCCATCATATTTGATGTTGACACTTGTCATGGTCTAATCCCTTTCTCATTTAGGATTTGATCTTATAAACACTCTTTCATTGTATTAAATCTCTCTTCAAGTCTATTATGTAAGTGCTTTCTTTTTTAGGAAATAAAAAATCATTATTTGTAACTTTCATGCATGGAAGGTGTTCTTGTCTGTTGTTTGATCTTACTTTGTGTTTGTTTTTCACAAATCTAATATGGTATCAGAACATGGATTCAACAAACCCATTCTCAAATTTTAAGGGATTTTTCAATTAGGTTGTAATGTCCTTAATTGATCAAGTGGAGAGACTTGCTAGCAAAGGATGTAACTTGAGAGGGAGAGCAAATACTGTAGCATCCCAACTTACAATTTCTCGAGGGAAAACAATCTCGAGAAGGGAGGACTATAATGTCCCCTTCTCTATAATTACTCAGGGCACTAGTTTAGCCTTTATAATTCTTGAAGGCTAAAGGGAAAATTAAGGGAAGTCATTTATTTACTTATTTAATATTACCTAGTGACAAAAGTAAAAGTTAAAAAGGTAATGTTAAGTTATTAATTAAACATTTTGTAAAGTGACTTTAAGTGAAATATTAAAAGGGAACTTTATAAAGTCAATTTAAATTGCTCTAGCATGAAATTAAAGTGGGAAATATAAAAGGTGTTTTAGAGGCTCATTTTCATTCATGCTTGGATTATTTTCTCACCTTTCATTTTGGAGAGAATTTCAAAGCTTCTTAGTTTTGGGGATAGGGAAACGTTAGGGAAACAGTTTCGATAGTGAGACTAATCTACCCTAGTTGGATTATGGAGAAGGTCACTCAGATCTTCCACTAGAATGTTATTGCAATTTTGTGAGTCTCATTCAAAGACAAAATATTCTTTGTGCAAGGTAGGAGTTAAGCGAATAATACTATGGTATTCAAGTTGCTATCCCTTCTTAAGCTAATTTCTTTAGTTCTGAGTTTATTAAGAGGCTATGAGTGTCGCCAACTTCTTCAAGAATGATAAAGTGATTTGCATTCAAGGTGTGGGGTTTCAAGTTCACCATTTGCAAAGTTAGCCTTCTTCATAAGGGATGTGGGAAAAATTTTGGGCCTATATTCACCTTCCACTCATTCAATACTCATATACCTATCATATGGAGAATCATTTCTGGGTTTTCTAAGTGCTAGCGACAAAGACGTGAGGTCTGAAGCAAGTTTTCAAGGTTCTTAGGGCGAGTTTATCACTGCTATCCATTTGTGGCCTTTGATTTGAAGACATTGTTTTGTAGAACTGTGTGTGAACCTCTTAGAAGGATTCATTGCTTGTATGAGAGTCATTTTGGGCTTAGGACACTTGGTATGACATTATTCTAAGTGGTTATGCCTTCTACGAGTTGCTGCTAGTTTCCTTTAATCTTGGAAAGCTAAACCAAATTCTTTATACATTTTTTTATATTTGTTGAGAGTTGTTTCAAACCTATAGTTGATATTGTAAGTCACAAATGTTTGTTTTGTATGTTCTAAGGATAGTATACTATCAAATAAACATCATTAATATTGTTCAAAATGAGTGTAAAGTCGAATACCAGTTTGGTCATGAAATGAACACTACATTTTAGTCATTATATAGCTTATCTTTGTTATGTTGTAGCTTCCAAATATAATTAGAAATCTTTATCAACTAGCCATCTATTTATCTTGTATTTTTGATCAATTATATTATATTAATAAGCTTCATTTTAGCACTGTGTTTGGGATAGCAAATGAATGATAAAAAATCATTGCAAATATAATGGATAATTACCCAAGATTACATATGGTGATGTATTAGTTGGTGTCTTAGTTTTGTAGCTGCATTTCACTTATCAATTTCTACTTAATATACAAAATATTGTTTGGGTTGGAAAGAATGAAACAACTATCAAACTCCACAAATTACAAAAAATCCATACCCTCCAAAAAGGCTCTTTACAATGCTATCAGAGTGGGTTTCCTACCAGCTTATGTATTCAAAATATTTAGTGGTTTTAGTTGCATGCAATTTTATTAATCCAAACAATCGAGCTTACATAACTTATAGGAGAAGAAGGGAAAGGAAAGAGGGTTTTGATTTGTTTGATTTAGATTCATCAGAAGAGGAAAGCATGGGTGATAGATGTGAAATACTTGAGAATAGCACATTGTAGATCCCAAATGACTTAGCTAGACGTCAACAACAAGTAGTTCAACTTTAACTCAAATGATGAATGAAAATAATAATTTTGGTCATAATGTTATAGGTGATACTAATTGCCATCATGGAGGTAATGGGAATAATGGAAATAATGGAGAAAAAAGTAACACACATATATCAACACATAGTCACACTAGGACAGCTAATAGAGTGGATCCCAAGCCTCTTATGCCTCAACTTTTGGGAATTCAGACTACTGGTAATCCAAGATAGCAATCAAAAGGTGAGGGTTTCACTAATTATTCGAGGGAATACCATTCCCTTGGAGATGATTTCCATGTAGCTATGACCCTATAGGAATTTTTGTGCTATAAAATATAGGAATAGACCCAGAGATCATAATAGTGGCCCTTAGAATCAAGACTTGTAGCATAAGGTGGGAAAACTTTCTATCCCTTCATTTGATGGTTCTAGCAAGTGCACAACTAGACCATGGGTTCAGAAGTTGGACACTTATTTCCAACTCAACCCGATGTCATAATTAGAGGTAATCAAGTATGCCACTTTGCATTTGGAGGGTGAGGCTCATGAGTGGTGGTACCATGGGATAGTTACTTTGGACCATGCCAGTATCAAATCATACTTGGAATTTACTCAAAAAATAATGGATCAATTTGACTAGAAGGATCTAGAACTTCACTTCAGAGAGTTGTCTCAACTCAAGCAAAGCGGTATAGTAGATGCCTATATTGTTGAGTTTCATAGACCCTCGATTATATTTTAGAGGTTTTAGAGAACATGTTAATCATGTTGTTCATTGAGGGTCTTTTTGAGCCACTCTATGGGTGGATCAAGGCCTTTAAACAAGATTCCCTACATGATGCAATCACACAGGGTCATGATATGGAGCATTCAATGCCAAGAGTAAGTTTCCATCCAAACCTTTCATACCTCAAAAAAACAAGGATACAAAGCCCTTTTTAGGAGTTTCCTAAGAAGAACAAATAGGAAGAAGAGGCTCGAAGAGAGTTGAGAAGAAAATAGTTGTGTTACCATTATAAAGAGCATTGGGAACCTAGTCACCGATTCATGGGAAAGGGAAAGGTTCATTACATTGAGGTGGTGTATGACACTAAGGATGATGGAGAGGTTGGACAAGTATAGGGAAACGATGATAATAGTTTAGAGGATCAACAACCTCAGGTGGAAACTAAGAGTAGTGTCATCATTACACTTTTAGGTACTCTCAGGTTTAATTCCTTTAGAGTTAGGGGAGTTTTGTAGGGAAAATTTGTTATAGTGTTGATTGATAGTGGGGAAATCCACAACTTCATTGATTTAGCCTTATTGGCTAAGAGGGGTCTACCTATAGAGAGTTTTGATGGATTCAATGTAATGGTCATAGATGGGTTCAATATGTTGTGTACACATAAGGTTCCTCAGTTGGGTGTCATGTTGGGTAACTACATAATTATAGATTATTTGTTATGAGGTAGACTTGGGTGATATGAATTCTATTCTAGGTATACAATGGTCACATTCATTGGGTAAGTATTCACAAAATTTATAGACTATGGAGCTGAAGTTTAGGGCAGAAAATGGTAAGAAGGTTGTGCTCAAAGGGATGGAAAATGGGGAACCAAAGATAGTTTTATCTAAGAGAATGTAGAGCATCTTCAGACATAGGTATGTGTAGGATCATCATGGAAAAAATAAGCCCTTAAGTGGAAAAAAATTCAGAAAAATTAGAGTTAGGAAACTTGACATAAAACTTTGAATAATTTATCTATATTATTTCAAAAATATGTAAGAATAGAATCTATAGAAAATTGAAGGTAGTTTCTAAACTACTAGGTTTATTTAAAAAATAGAAAATATATTTGGTGAAAAATTGAAATTTCAATGCAGTAGTACTTAAATTACAGAGAAAAAATAAGAAGCAGGTGTCTATCTAACCACCCTAACCACAATAAAATGATAATATTTTTTGAGAATATTTTAGATATAAGTAGAGGACTCATGTCCCAATGTGATGCATATTTTTGGTAATTTTTTTCCTTGTAAATAATTGTTTATGAATTTTTTATTACAAATTTTAAAAAGTATAAAAACTTGTATGTCTAACCACCTTAACTTGGTCAAAACTTCATAAAATTCATTTTTTTTAATCCTATAGTATGCAAAGCATAGAATATGACGCATGTTTTGGATTCAAAAAATGTGATACCGTTTGAAAGCTATAGATGTTTTTCAATTAGCTTATCAATCAAGACTTTAGTCATAATTCAAATAGAAAATTAATAATTATTATTTATTAAATTCAAAGTAAAGAATAATTTATATTGGTAGAAAGCTGAGAATCTCCTTTAAAAACCCATTTCATTTCATCAATTTTGGGTAAAAAAAGTCGTCAGCCACATGGGCCATCATATCAGTTACATATTGCCACTTTTTGGCCCATAATGATCCTGCACATACCCACATAGGGATGTTGCTTGGGCAGAAAAATGTCTAATTACTATTAGGAGATGCCCAATAGTGATCAACCCTACCATGTGGATATCTAATCATTACTCAATAAGCATGATAGTGTATCTGGATAGATTTCCCCTAGGGAGGACACTTGTCAAGGGATTTGAGCATACCATTGAGTAGGAGGAGGGGGCCAAGCCAATCATAACCACCCCCTATAGACATCCCAAAAAATTTAAGGATGAGATTGAGAAAAAAATCAAGGAATTGCTTGACACGGGACATATTAGATCAAGCTCTAGTCCCTTTGCTTCTTCTATTGTTCTAGAGTGAAGAAGGATGGGACAATGAGGATACATATTAACTATAGGGCTCTAAATAAGAAAATAATTAAGAATAGGTATCTAATTCCCAGGATCAATGAGTTACTGGATGAGTTACATGGGGATAGTATATTTCTCAAAGATCGATGTACATTTTGGGTACCATCAGATCAAGTTTAGGGAACAAGGTATTCCCAAGATATATTTTAGGTGTCAATACAAACATTATGAGTTATTGGTCATTCCCTTCAAGTTGACTAATGCACCTACTACCTTTTAGTCATGCATGAACCATATTTTCAATAAGTAGTTATGTAAGTATCTTATAGTGTTCTTTGATGATTTTCTCATTTGTAGTAAGATTTGGGATGATCACTTGAAACAGTTGGATGAGGTTTTGGGTATCATGGGAGAGCAATCCTTGTATGCTAAGGCCTCAAAGTGTGTTTTTTTCCTTAAGGAGATTCTATATCTAGGTCATGTAATTAGTGCATAGGTTGTACAAGTTCATCAAGAGAAGATCCAAACAATTCTTGAATGGTAACTACCTAAGTCCCTTACTGAGTTGTGTGGGTTCTTTGGGTTATCCAACTATTACAAGAATTTTTTCAAGGGTTTCTCATAGCTAGGGACACCATTGACAAATCTCACTAAGAAGGTGCAACAACCTGAAAGTTCTACCCATTGATTTTTACCATGTTTAACCCATTAATTGGGAACAACAAGTATGTATGTAGCAGTGATGAGGACATCTAGAATGTATGTAAAAATTTTGGGGACATCAAGGATGCATGCCCAAGTAGCCTGATTTTGTATTGACCATAAACATAGCATACATTCAATCTAAGTGATAAAATAATAAAATGTTCAACAAGATAATTCCCTTAACCACGAATACCCTAGCCCCAAGAATATCTAGGTTCATAACAAATGATTATCTAGGTTACACCCTTTCCCATGGATTATCCTAATCCCAAGAATAACCTAATTAACCACCCTGAGTAATCATAATGTAATAAAATTTAAATGAATCTAGTCACAAGTATGACCACAACATTAAGTTCATTCATTTTAGACATATGACCTCAATAAATGACCGCATTCAAATGGATAGTCCCATCAATAAATGACTCCAATCAAGAGTAAATCTCATCAATAAATAACTTCATTCAAGAATATAATATCATCAATAAATGACTCAATCAAAGATATAATCAACAATAAAATTATCAATCAAATAATATAGGTTAATCCCAACCTATTTTCTTCATTAATAATCAAGCAACCTAATCAAATAAGTTATTCCCAACCTAGGGTTTTAATCAAAAGTGATGTAACAATCAAGTGATCATAAACAAATCATACAACCTCTTCAAATCTACCTCAAATATTCATATGTTTATCATGTTCACTACATTTGTATATAAATTGGAGCACATTAGTGTGAGATGGGTTTGTGCTTTTGCACCTACAAGTCCTCTTCTCAATATGACTATGGGTTTGTAGATCGTGAGTCCTCTTGAATTCCATGAGTAGGAATAGACTCTTAATCAAAATAAGAATACAACATAATCATAAAATACATTTTATCAACCCTTTTTTTGAATATTGATATATCAATCATTTATACTCCCCATCCCTAGGGAAAAGACTATCTTAATCAAAATAAGAATACAACATAATCATAAAATACATTTTATCAACCCTTTTTTTGAATATTGATATATCAATCATTTATACTCCCCATCCCTATGGAAAAGACTATCTTCCTACTTCAAGGAGATATGAGTAAACAATCAAGCATAAGCTATCAACATGCTTTGCATGACATCACAACCTATCAATGACAACATGCCTATCATGATATCATTCCCATTATATTTATACCATGTTATCCACAAAGGTTTACCTAGAATCATAAGCTAACAATTCAATATGGGAACATATTCCACATCTCACTTTTCATGTCATATCCATATAGATTTAACGAACTAAGTTTAGTTCTAATGGCATAAAAGCCACACATGCTTCAACATAATATAAATGTATTCCCAAATAAGAGGGTTTCACTAAATTGAGACCCAATCAAGGATCACACAAGAGTATTCCATACTAGGAAGTAACAAGTATATCGTGCATTCAAAGATTGTTCCAAAACTAGGAAATAACTGAGTCCATAAGAACAAGCATATCATGCATTATAAAAACAATCTTTTCCAAACAAAGGCATTTACAATCAAATAATCTTTCAAGCATAGATAATGAAGGAATATAAATTAGCATGCCTAGATAATAAGTACCAACTTGATAATGTTTCTTTCCAACCTTAGCCTTCAAAATCACATGAACACTTTTCCTTCTATGTTCAACTAAACTTCAATTCTACCCTCCTATCAAGAATTCTCAACAAACTTAACTCACAAAAAATTCTCTCTTTCAGTAAAAATCTTGCAATATTGCTTGCACAAAAATTACAACAAAATAACAATAGGGAAATCAAAATGAGAAGTGTAAGAAATGGTAGAGAGAGCACCTCTATATATACTAAAACTTGAGCAACCAAAGGTTATAAACAAGCTAGCAATTCTATCACCTTCCTAATCACATGCAACAACTTAGATAATTAACTCAAAAAATTGTAACACATAATAATCCATATTCCTCCAATGTATGAGTCAACCTCTTTATGAGAGACAACATGTCTCTTTTACCGAGTCAAGGGACAACAATGAAAAGCTACGGGTTTCCTACTAAGTTTGCAAGTCAACTACCCTCTCATATTTTTGTCAACACTTCATTGACTAAGTTTATGCATATTCAAAGGCTTAAAACTTCATATTTCCTTCCATATGCTACAGGTTTTAGCACCCCAAATGGTAGCACAACCAATGACTTATTCTACTAGTTTAAACTTGCATTCGTTCTCTCTCCATCATGTAAAATTTATGCCATCTTTCATGTGTGACTTTTGACTTGGTCTTTACTCTACTTTAAGTACAGATTACAAACTTAGTAATGCATTTCCATATGAGGTAGTGTTATGTGCATAAGCATTATTCTAAAATTCTTTATTAATATCAACTTCCATGCTTTACTATGTACTATAAATATATCTCAATACTTAACATTATAATACACTATTCAAACACTTATTATTATATATATATACAACATATGTTCAATATATATAGTATGTATATACATAATATTATTTCAATATCTTTATATAAACACATATATTCTCATTTCTATCGATCAACATATATACACGAAGTGTGTGTGTATATATATATATATGTCACTTCCATCCAATCAATATTCCCATATATATGGGTAGTTTGTCCATGAGCATGTGTAAATACATGTATCTATATATACTCATGCACGTATTTACTCATATGTATGATTTTATCATAGACACATACATATATACATATATATACATTTTATGTATATATCTCATCAATATAAATATAAACACACAAGGAAGGACTTTCACTCAACATAAAGACTCAATCTGACGAGGGTGCAACCCGAGACACAAAAAATAACACACAAAACTAGAGAATAATTTTATTATTCAGAAATAAAATTCTTACATGCATAGGATCTGATATCCTCAAGTTCTGGAAATATGCAAATTACAAAATTATAGAAAAACCCATTTTCGCAGTATGCAAACTTGTTCCCCAAAAATCTAGAGCTTATTCCCCAAAAAGCTACCAAAAAATTAAAAAACCCCACCCATAAATAGAGCTCCTTTCAAGTTTGGAGCCAAAACAACATTCAAATTTGAGTTTTGGCGGTTTGGCACCAAAATTACATTTGAAAATTAGCACATTCTAGAAAGTGCACTAACTTCTGGGAGCTAGAAATTTTGATCCGGGACTTCATTTTTTGAACTGTTTGGACCATTGGAAAGATCTCGATGTCAAGAACATGCTCAAAATTAGCTATGTTGATTTTAGTGAGTTTTAGGGCTGTTTAGTGCCTCAAATCTGACCTGGAAGGTTTTTAGGTGCAATTCTGGGATACTAAAACTGAAATATCTTCTAAACTAGGAATGCTCTCAGCCTTATTCTTTTTCCAATGTACTTATTTTTTTGTTCTAAATCCTCCCATATACACTGTCCCAAAATACCTTCAAATTCAAATACCTGCTAAAAATAGCAGTTGGCTCAAAAAAGTAGAAAAGCAAAACTGAAAGTTGGGAATTCCATAATGACGAAAAGGGTATCCAAAAATGCAAAGACATCTAAGAAACTACCAAAATGAAATACAAATATTTTTGGGTGATGCAAGATTTCCCTTATACCACTGGATGCTCTTGCATCACAATCATATTCCTAAACCACATCATTCATAGAACAAGATCGTAAACCAATACAAAACATTCACAACCAAGACAAAAGGTTACTTACTATTCACCCAAACTTACTCTACTCAACTTAGACCAACTAGTGTGTGAGTGTATACTCAACTAGGTTCCTTAGGGTTACCAGACCAAGTTCTTCTCTTGAGTGATACTCACCCTCTCATACCTAATGGCTTGACTCCTTGCATCCAGTTTAGTGCATCACATAGGTAGTTAGCCATTCACATAAATTATTTCATTTGCATCATAAATCATTAAAGCATTCACATTGCAATACATATTCATTCACCGCATTTTCCATTAGTATATAAAACATAATCATACCTTCAAAATAAATGGCATCTTAATGCATATTTTAGTATTTCATTCACCTATTGAACATATTAAAGTTATGATTAACATTTATCATCATATCTACTTACAAGGTAAAAGTAACCTAGTAACTAAGAGACACGGTGTAACATACTTCCCCCCTTGTGAATCATCATCCCCAACAATTTAAAACCAAAACATATAGATATGATCAAATAAAAGTTTTACTTTCCATTTTTCAAATCATGTAGGAAATAAGTATATTTCCAACTAATCTTCCCTAATAATACAACCCCTTGCAATATCGTCCTTCCTGGACCTTGCATTGAGTGACTCAACTATCACATAAGGAGAGCTTACATTCTTCAAGTACACTTTCTCTCTAGAGAACTACTCAACACAATTACATTGAATCACATTGACTCATATGTACATCATAAGTTCAATAGTGATTGTATCCTATATGAAACCTATACCACAGTGACTTGGAGAAATATGTTCTCATTGGCTAAAAATTATCCTTAGTGTAGCCCAAATAGAAAAGGCATGTCGATGTATTATTCACTACACCATGGGTCCCATCCTTCCCTTTGGTTTTTTCACCATCAGTTAACTCTGAAGCCAAGATTGTCCATCAAGTTAATATAAACATTTATCCTAAGCATAATAATATTTCCCTCTACTTCTATCCATCTCGATCATAATACTACCCTTGGACACTTGTCATTCCTAAGAATAATAGTACTACTTTTTAATTCAAGCTTAACATCAACAAAGTTTTCCTTGATCATTTCAATCTATTCTTCCATTTATGACAAGGGTAAGTGCACCAAGATGGTCACACTTTTGTGGCCAAAAAAGTGAAAAATGAGACATAACGCGTTCACGTTATAACGCGAACGCGTTATGTCTTTTTAAAATAAAAAAAAAAGTGAACATTCTTCATTTGCTTTTTACTGGTTTTCATCTCCGCCCGCAGCCAAAAACCCTGCATTACACGCTCGCGTTGTTGAGGAGGTGATTTCTTCACATTTCATCAACTTGAGTTTGATTCTCTTCACAAATATGGCACCATGAGGACGAAGAGATGCAAGGTAAGTTTTGTTTGGTATTTGTTATGAATTTTTTTGTTTTAAATTGATTTTGTTTGTTTTAGTTTAGAAATGAATGATTTTTTTTTAATTTGTAGGAAATCCTCAACAAGAGGAGGAAAATCCTCAACCAAATCAACCTCAACAAAAATCAACCTCCCCCACCATTCTCTCAATACCCCTCCTGCACTCAAGAAAATTTGAGGAGTGAAATTGAAAACAATAGAAAAGAAGTTGAGGATCTTATTAGTAGGTTGAGTGATCAAAATTCTTCAACCACAGAAAGAATTCATCTAGCAGATTCATTGAAGGATTTGTTAAAAAATGTAGATGCAATTACCCAACAAATATCTAGATGGAAAAATAGGAGGGAAACATCGAGGGCATATTATGCAGACAAATTATCATATAAACAAGTAAAAGATTTAAAGATTACTAAAGGCGATTTGTGCTCTCTATTCACTGACCGTAAAACAAATCAAAATCTCACCCTCAATGCAAAGAGGTTTCCTATTCATCGGTGCCACCACCAAGAGATTAGAAACCATTTTTATGATAGATGGTATATGGTCTTTGATTACCCACCGTGCAATAACTGTGAAGTCCCCCAATATTTTCTTAGGAAATTATACTGTGAGTTTGTGTTGAACCAAATCCTGAATTATTTTGATATGAGGGAGTTTTAGGGGAGAGGTGGGGAGTCAACACAGGATAGGCCTGGTGCATAGCCGGATCCTACACGACAGGGGAGATGACATCTCGCTAGGCACCCTCTTGAGTAGATTGTGATGCCTGTAGTTGCAAAGGAGAGTGCTGATGTAGAGACTTTGCAAGCGATCACATCCTTGACTTGGAGTGTCATCCACCACACTAGCCCCATTGTACAACGCAATCCAAGGGAGTCTTCAGGTGGTGGCCTTCGAGGCCATGTGTGTCGATCTTGCGGAGCCACTTGTTCGTATGACCCTACTGGCCCTCAGGAGGGTGCTATGTAGGATCCATATCCTTCTACGCAACCTGATCCGTATGCATCTACGGGGATGGAGAGGGCGGCTGACATTCTGCATGATGCATATGGTATTGACAGTCAGGTAAAATTCAACATGTTCATTGAATTTAGTTTATTAAATTTTGATTGTGAAATGCAAGATTAACTAATTTAGTTTTATTATTTTAATAAAATTGCAGGGTCATAGCATTGAGCCTGGATATACTAGTCATCAGCCTGCTTATTTTTGCAGTACACCTATCAGTGGGGTATGTAAAGTTAGTAAACAATTCTAAATTTAGTACACATGTGTTAATAGCATTGTTTTATGAATGGTATTTTAATATGTTATTTTGGATGTTGAACAAGGTACTGTCGAAGGATTCAAGGGAACACCTTCGAGTGCGAGTAGATTTACACAAACATTCATAGAGCTAATATAGAATAAAGAGAACTTAACTAATGAATTCTAAGTTTAATCTAGATTTGTGTATATATAGTCATAAGAGTATATGGGTTCACTAGGTTATTATTCAAGCTTTTAAAAATTGTCCTACTATGATTGTTTGTCTTAGAATTCCTACACTAGCAAGCTATATATAATAAAAATTTAACATGGAATTGACAAAGGTAGAGATACATTCTACTCCATCCTATATATTTTTTTGTGATGTCAACGTAACCAAGAATAAGACTATGGATGTCCTACACATGATGTCAATGTAACCAAAAATAAAACTTCTATCCTCGACCCTATCCATCAGCCACTTGACTCCTTCAATATCTCCTAGATGCTTGGAGATGCTTAAGACTAGGTCAAAATACCGTATATTCTCTTCATTTGTTGCATAGCTCATCAAGTTTCCCTATATGTTCTCTAACTAATCATGAATGCATGGAAAGAAGTTATAAGTACTCATTAAACTCTCAACTATTGGAGCCTCCTCAAACTTTCCCATAGGATGTGGAAAATGCTTAGAAATGATTAAATTCCCTAATAGGGTGTGGGAGATCTTTTAGGAAAACATTTGACACTAATTTGATCCATTGAATTCTTCTTCATTATTATATATTCCTCAAATATACCTTGCAATACCCCTATCATACCTAAATCTACTACTTTCATGTCCTTGTTAGCTAGCATGTAGGTGATATAGTATGGTCCATGAATTTTTATGTCTTCTTTTTTCATTTTTCTATACAGTCCTCTTTTATCTCACTACTAGGTCCTCACATAAAAAGAAAAGAAAAACATTACTTCTTTTTCTCATCTAAGGCCCCTAAGGTTTTAAACCCCTTAGATGCAAGGATTCAAAGCACATCAACCATGTGGTACAAATGACTAAATCCCAAAGATGATCTGTAGCAATGAAAGAGAACTTGAAAAGGTAGAGAGAGCTACACTGGTGACTCAGGAGAAACTTCAGCTTTCAAAAACAAAGCCAATTAGGCTGGCAAACATGTGGACTAGGACAACATTTGGTGGAAGAGGAAGAAAGATGACTAGAACTCTGGAGGCCCACCATACTGGATTTTTATATTCAACCATGAGAGCAGAAGAGAGAGCTGATATCATGTATCAAAACATTAAGCATGCATTCTTCCAGCCAATGGATAAGGAGATTATTACTTTTCTTCATTTTCATTTGCATAACCATATCATGGCGTGGGAACCATGAAGACCAAGGATGTCAGTTTTATGTGGAGGTAATGGATGTGGTCCAAACTTTAGGAGGGGCAAGAAGGTCAATGTATGATCTTGATGAAATTAAGGAAGAACAATAAGAGAGGAATAGGAAAAATAAAATCAATACAAAGTTTCAAGGATTTGTCAAGCGAGTAAGAGAGCTATGGGAGCAACCTCATCTAAAATATTTTGAACTAGAATTTTATATAGCATTTAGAGAGCTTGGTTTTCATGGAGTTCCTTTCAAATCCTCTGCTTTTATTGTTCCTATGGTAAATTTTTTGGTAGAGTTGGTGGAATTACCTTTCTTAGTAATCACTATTACTGAGATTGAGATTGTTAACCCTGAGAGAGTAGGAATTGGGAAAAAGGGATTTGATATGGCTATTGTTTTCAAATAATTCAAGCGAGATGTACTCCATATGTACGCCATTCCTCAATCTTCACTTGATGACATCAAGGAATGGATGAACTCCATGGATATAAAGTATTATGAAAGTAGAATGAACTTGAATTGGCAACCAATTTGTAAGACTATTACTAATGATCTAGATAAATTTATTGAAGATGTTGGTTGGGAATTTTTGAATATGAAAGCTAGTGATTTTGATTCTAATAATTCAGAAGGGTCAGATCAAGGATACAAACCCTCTAATGTAGAAGAGGAATCATAATTAGATTTCATACAGCCACCATCAAGAGTGTTACAAGCCAATCAGCAAGATGGAGGGAATTCTTATATAAGGATAATTTTCAATGTTGCAGGTACCAGCTTTAATGCCAACTACAATGGGAACATTGACATTCCCTAGCAGTATTTATGTTAAGAAAATTTCCTTTAGATGCAAGGATTCAAAGCACATCAACCATGTGGCTTAATTTATATCATAAGTTGTACCATGATGTTCACTATGCATTCCTCTACTCTTTTGATTGTCAAATGTGCCACTGACTTGTCATTGATCACCATCATATTCTCCTTTCATGATTATTTTCTCTATCATCTTTGGTATAAACACTTGATTATTATATTTAACTCAAGTGAGGAAACTTAAAAATCATAATGATAGGCCAAAGAAAGAATATTCAATATTTTCATGGTAAAAGGAGACCTCAATTTAATCACTATCATCCTCAAAAGGTTAATTCCATTGTCAAACATTTATTGCATATCTTAAACTATGACAAGCGTTTAATAAGGGTTTTGAAGAATAGGCCCTTGACAAGTTAGCTCCATCATTTTTATTGTCGTTGTATCTTTATTTAGCTCTTACTCCATTCCTTGCAACAGTGATACTTGGATTTGTCATACTTAACTCAATTGGCTACTATCAAAGCGCCTTTTGACTTGATCATCTCTTCTTCTCATATTGGTTGTCATATTTTACATTGTGTTTTGACGCTTTTTCACTTAAAATTTGTCCTAAAGGGTCTTTTGTTTTTCAATGTGATTGTCCCAGGTTATTGCTTTAAAAAAAAATGATAATCATATTGTTGGTTATGTTGCATTACACATCATTCAAACTCAAAACATTACTTCAAATTCAATAACTATTTTGTGATTGAATAATTTGTTGTTTTATTTTCAGATGTTGGTGAGAGAAACACCGCCAAATGTAATAAGGGCAATGGATATTGGTGTTTCTACTACAATACAATCCTCGATGGTCATTGATAGAGGTATGAGGCAAATTACTAAATTTCCAAATTTACATTCATACATGAACTAGTTCTCTAGTGAAAAATTAAACCATTATTGATTCAGAGTTTAATTTCTATTCAAATGGTTTATACAGGGCTCGAGCACACCTAAGCATTGGCGTGCAAATATTTCCCTCGAGGAGAATGATCGTCAGATGGCTGTAAGTGATTAAATTTTGTTAAATATATTAATTTTTATAATGTAATTTCTATATATTAATGTCTCTGCTTCTTATTGTAATAGTTGAAACTTGACCAGGAGCTAAATCGTAGGAGGAGGGAGCAGGAGCACCCCTCAACGTAAAACGGGTGACAGATTTATCAGCCATCGGTCGCAGAAAGGGAAAAGAAAATTGTATTGAACTGCAGCATGGAGAGAAAATGAATTTTGAATGTAGAGCCTCTTTGTTGTATGCCTACATGGCAATTTTGTACATATTTGTATTCGACATATTTGACATTGTATGCCTATATGGCATTCTCGTAGTCTATATGGATTTTTTGTAACCATTTTTATACCTCTATATTGACATATATTGATGTACATGCATACATGGCTATTTGATTAATACAAATATTTTTTATTGATGGTGTCCATATTTGCATTATAAATTCATGGTTCAATAGATATGAGTTACATGTATTCAAGTGTATACTTTACAACTTACGCACATATACTTTTTTACTTATGTTGGAACATCAAAAAGTGTAAAAATTTGTGTTTGGAAGTCAACATGTTTCAATTTTTGCAATTTCTTGTCTCGTGATACTCAATCTTGACTTATTCCTTCCTAGCACATATTGTGAATATTTCTCATTTGGCAGAAGACAAATTCCTTATTTTTGAACCATTGTTTTCTCGTTTGCCTTCCACACAAGAAAAATGTTCACACTGTTCAGTTTGATCAATGATCAACAATGGCTGATTGTAAACACTTGACATTTTAATGTTTTGAACTTTAATTTATAATTTTGTAGTTTATATTCATAACGCTTTGATTACATTGCATTTCAAAAATTTTCATATTTCAAACTCAAAGCATTGCTTCACATTGCATAACTAATAACTATTGTATTTATAGAGATGACAAAATTTCAATTACAATATAGTTTTATAAAGTCAACCTAAGCAATTATGCACTACTCTCACATTGCATAACTAATAACTAGGAGAAGCACTAATTGCATTTGCTTGTCATGGCATTCTATGAGACCACATTTCTTTGAGGCATTTTTCAAATAGTTCACTGCCTTGTCTATACTACCACATTTTTGCACATGTCTACCAAAGAATTTTGTCAAAATAGTTCAAGTGTTGCCTTGTTGCTATGGCTGAAAGCCTAAAAGAAGTGCTTTATTGCCATGCATGCTTGGAAAGAATCTATCAAAAGTATAATAGTAAGCAATATCATAGACAAGGTAGTGAACTCTTTGAAAAAATGCCTCAAAGAAATGAGGTCTCATGACCTGATGGAATGCTATGACAATCAAAAATATTTGATTGTCATGGATTCCATCACCATGAGACCTCATTTCTTTGAGGCATTTTTTGAAAGAGTTCACTACCTTGTCTATGCTAACACATTTTTCATACATGTCTATCAAAGCATTTTATCAAACAGTTCATTGCCTTGCTGCTATGGCTAAAGCCTAACACGTGCTTTCAAACAAGCTTATGATGCTAGAAAAATCTATCAGCTATTAATAGTGCTACCAGCATAGACAAGGGAAATGAACTATTTGATAAAAATGGCCAAAAGAAATGGTCTCATGGTGGTGGAATATCAAACAATTGGCTCTTTATTGGTATGGTTGAAAGCCTAAAATAGGTGCTTCCAAAAGCTGGCATGGATGCTT
>VDFB02062926.1:55252-73735 GCA_007258455.2 Sequoia sempervirens
GGCATTCCTAAAGACCAGAGACGTGTTTTTTCCAAATTCAACAAATTTTCACATAATCGAGTTCGTGCTCACCATCAAGATTGCATCTGCTTCAATATCAAAAAAATTGAAGACATGGGTAATGTTAGGTTTTTTATTAGCTTTCCAACGATATAATTTTTTTCACTTTCTAACAATGTTAAAACTTTCATCCATAATTTATTTTGATTGTATGTCCGTTTTTCTTCAAAAAGCAATGTTTGGTATTTTTTTCACTATAAATTAACCGTTCATCAAAATTTGAAATAAATTATATTTCTAGAAACTAGACTCCATTCTACAATTTAAAAAAAATAAAATTTAAAAAACATCTATTAGTTTCAAAAAAATTGAGGGGGAGCACGGCCAAAATTCTGCTTTTTAGAAAGTGCCCACTTAGAAAATTAATAAAAAATCAAATATTCATTAAAAAATTATCAGAAAATATCTAGTCCTTAATACATACTGTTATCTAACTTCTGACTGGAGTGATTTTAAAAATACTACAAAAAATTCCACCGTGCTCGGGTCACACAAGAGTTGCTATGTTATGTTTTTCTGACAGAAACAACAGCAATTTGTGTGTGCCCCTCTTTTGAACCCCTTAATCTCAACCATTTTCAAAATAAATTAGTAGTTTAGAAAGTAGACTCAGAGCACTACGGTCCTTGTTTTTGTTCCATCAAAAAAAATTGAGAGTAGCTATCCTCAATTTCATGTCCAAGGTCAGTATTTCCTGATTACAAAAAAAAAGTGGCCTCTTAAGCCCCTTTTTTGGGAACCATCTTGGTGCACTTACCCACAATATTTCTTGTCCAAGGCCAAATCTATTTCCTAGCTTATAGGGATTTAGCCCTTATAAATAATGTTTCAAATAGATCAAATTCAAAGACAAATTTCTTGTAATATAATTAGTCCTCAAACCTTTCAAGATTTGGTTTATCCTTTTTTTTCCTAACTAGCTAGAGTAATAAATTGAGCATAAATTCAGTTGAATTTTCAACAAAGTGATCATGGTTTACACAAAACCTTAGCATTACTTTTGTGTCCCTATTTGAGATAACCTTCTCAGGAACATTATGCAACTCTCTTTACACAAATTTGTTATTTTAGGACTAATATCCTACAAATCAAATTTTTCCAATCAGAATTGGCTACCTTGGTGAGTCTATCCTCCATATCAATATGTCAGTTCCATTGACATAGGAAGATCAAAACTGTTATAATGATTTACCACTTCCTCACTAGGATTTCATGAGAGTATACAAGTCCTACCAATGATGACATCTATCTTCATCCTCTGGCATACTAGACAACAACTTGCTACATACCTTGCAACATCTTCTCTATTTCCTTCTAGATTATAGTGGTTCCACATTAGAATAATAGTTTTTTCATACCAATGTCACCTAAATATGACATCAATTACTTCATTTCATTCCTTAATCTCCCCAAATTGGATTCATATATTCTTTCTTTGATTCCTAATAGTCCATCCCAACTAAGTGAAACCTCTTCCATGGACTTATGCCACATATGATTCTCCAAATAAAATGATTAGATATTTTTGTGGAGATAAATCTCCTTCATCTTAGGACATCGATATCCTAGATTTATTTTTCCCTTAAATCATTCCCAAAGTTGTAGTCCAATTTTTAGCTCAATCTATCTTTTTTTAAGAGAATTTTATACTGGTAGAATAGCAATTCTTGTTAAATCATGCTAGTTTGATATTATTTTCCAAAAGATGTCCAAACTATTAATGCATAACTAAGTACCAAGCATGAATGTTTCTTGATAACTCAAAATCATGAGTACACAAATCTTCCATTTCTTATTCATTGGGCGATAATCTTTCCTTTCAAGATCAAGCATATTGCTTAACTTTTCCAAGGCATCAATAAAAATATCAAATTGATCTTTCTGAAATAAATATCTAAATAATTGTGTTGTAGATATTTCACTTTTATTGGCCATTCCAAATCTTCCAATACCTCAACCTTTAACTACAACAACCTTGTTGTGGTCATTGGGTATAAGACTTCAAATATAGGGTTTCTTGAACCATGTCTTATGGATAAGTCAAAATTTCCCCCAAACTGAAAAATACATCATTAATTTTTGTTTGAATAGGGTACTTATATGAGTACATCTATTCTCCCTCTTTCCCCCTTAGTGCTTCCTAGATACTGGATCACTTTAAACTTGAACTCTTAATATCATCCATTTTCTCCAAATTGATTGAATTGATTTAACATTCCTTGTTGTTGGTTCTCCATAGTTGAATGACTATTACTTGCCTTTCCTACCCTCCACTTAGGTATACCTTAAATATACTTATTTTTTACAAAATTGAATTCATCATCACCCTCTAATCTCTCAAAATCAGTAATTGGATTCATAGTAATGAGATCTAAAGAATAATCAACAAATTTACCAACTAAAAGATACTCTAATATTTCATTACAATTATCTTTTCCATGTATACTATTAGCCTTTTAACCATAGTAGAAGAATATCCCATATTTGCAAAGCCTCCATTTTTGATGGGTTAAATGAGCTTTCCTGGGGATCCTTATGACAAATGTGTCTTTACCTTTCTAGTGGTTTCCATTTATGACCTAATCAAGTCTTTGACCATTATTCTTTTGACTTGATAACATAGTCTCCATCCATATCCAATTTCCCATTAGAACATTTTCAAATGATCATTTATGGGACTAAACATATGTTTACTTTCATAGATAAATTGGTACGTTCAATTTGAACTTCAACCCATATTATGCTCTAAAAAAGCCCTTTGTCTGAATAGTCTAATTTACTATTCATGCTATTGACTTGTAAACAACATTGCTAAGGATTTTTTTCCAAATACTTGGTACTTTAATTTTTGCATAGCCTTAGACAATCTAAGTGTAATGCCCCACCATGAAACCCTAGAGGACAACACACTAAAACACCTAAAATGAGATTTTATTTTTTTAAGTGAAATATTCACATGATTGCAAATGGAACATTAAAACAAATCTAACCTAATTCCCTTAAAGTCTATGACTATGCTACTTATTCCCGTTAGCTAAACTATCAAGCACTAAAAGTCATTACATTAGTTAAATTTCATCCACAATAAGAAAGTACAATTATCCATCACATTTACAAGATCAACTAATATGAACTATCCATTTTATGCTAACAATATACAACATCAATATTTGTAATGACCCGTCTTGTAACCTAAGGAATGTAGCAATTGTCTACAAAAGTGAAATATATATATTTTTTTAAAGTAATAATATTAACTTAATTAGTTGCATACATTCTCTAACTTACGCGACGTCACACTACTTGAGATTCCATAGACGACTTTAGTATTTAGCATTGCATTTATTTAATTAACATAAACTTAAAAGTAAACATTGCTCAACATTTGAATTCCATTCATGATAGTCTAAAGCACAATTAAGATTGTCACATTGCATTTGAAATAACATTACAATACTCATTCTTCAAATGAGGTAGATCAAATAATAGTTTACAATTACATATTTCAAATGTTCATCTCATAACAATTGAGGGATGTTACAAATACAAATTTTCCATTGATACAATAAAGAAAGTACACATATATCCAAATACGAGCTCTCCATCCATGAAGCTCTCATTGCCATGATCATAAAATGGGGTCCCAACGGAGTAAGGTGCACGTTCCACCCAACCATTTGGTACCCGTAGGTCCACCCCCTGTGCTAGGAGATAGTAATAAGGTTCCATAGACATAATCTACTAACCCTAGACACAAGTACATGCTTAACTAATGGTTACATTGCTTCTAGATTAAGGATAATCAAATATACTAAGCTCACAAGGTAAATTGTTATTTTAGGTGGAGTGTCATCACAATGTTGCATAGGTTACCCTGGTGTTTCTTCCTAGGTTTCGGCCCCCAACTTGGGTTACCCTAGTAACCTCTTATGAAACCCGGCCCCATATGCAAACTATTGCGGAATCAAATATCTTTTAAAGTAACAAGATATTGATTTTCCATTCCAGGCCTTCTCAACTTAATCTCAAGACTAAACTAGCTCTTGAGTCTATAAGCGAGGCATATTAATCTAATTAAAGATTTTAATCTAACTAATGTGTTGTTTAGTTTTCACTGAACTACTAACTCTTTGTAAGTTACCCTAGCACCACTTTGTGTGCTGGCCCTCACACAGAGCCACTCCCCTAAAGGTAACATAAGGAATCTAAGTTCCCTAACTAAGGTAAACAAGGTGCACAAGAATCAACATATAATACCAAACGGCACACAACGGTCATTAAATCTTTGTTCATAAATCCAAGTGTCAAAACACCATACCATAACATGTGCACTACCCTAGTCAACTCAACGATTGTATTTCAATAAAAACAATACCCTTTCTATACAATCTAATATGGAAGACTTGTTCATCTAAAACATTCCCAATTTGCCCAATAAAAGAAACACAATTTAAAGCAAATTGAAACAATAGGAAATCTACATTAGGATTTACTAAATCCAAACAAGTCAATAGGAATAAAATGAGATAAAAATAACTTGTTTAAAATTATTTTCTCATTATTAAAAGAAGTAATATCATTTAGTCTAAACTTAGTTTTCACAATTTCACATAGAAATTAAATACTGATTCTTTTAATCCTTATAGTCTTATAATTAATCAATCTTATACATTTAAACATCTAATGATTTTATCTCATTTAAATACTAAAATATTTTCTTTATACTTATAAATTATATATACAAATATAAATATTTATATAAATATATATATATATATATATTAAACCCTAAATTCAAAATTTATATTAAAAATAGTTCATAGAATACAAATAATTATTTTTAACTTCATTTTAAGGCCTGCGGAACACACAGCCACTGCGGAAAAAGACAGTATACAGTTTGTCAGGCAACGGCTCCACAGTTGGGGCTGGCCTATGTGGTGGCAGCCAACTGGGTTTGCTCCCATAGTCGCCTCCATTAGGGGTGGCGGCTATGGGAGTGGCCGCAACCCTCTCCCACCGTCGCCTCCCTTAGAGGTGGTGGCTGTAGGGAAAAACCCCCGCGGCCATGAATTTGCACTTTTTTTTTTTAATTTTAAACTTGTTCATCGTGTACGGCTATTTTAAACATTAAGATTCACTACAATTTAAAATAAAATAATTATATATATGTATTTGTATATGTATATGTATATTTAACACTAATATATATACATATATGAATACATATATAAAATTTAAATAGCAATATAATACTGTAACTGGGCAATAATTTTTAACAGGGTTTTCTACAAAAATAGAGAAATTTGTCAATAAACACAATTTCCTCATAAAAAACTCCAATTCAATCTCAGAGGGTTTCATTCTTATTTTCCAGATAGAAAATTTCCTTCATAATCTAATTACTCAAAATATTTTCTACAGGAAACTTTTAACAAAGATTGTAACAAAGGTATCCATATCCTCAACTTTTAACTACAAAGTTTTCTTCTAAAGCTTTTCAATTGCTTAACAAAATCTATAGGGTTACTCTATAATTTCATTATAAAATCTTATTATATTTCTACAGAATCATTTTCCACAAAAGTCACCAAGAAGAATACAAAAGTCTCAAAAATAATTTATTTCCTCAGGCAATCTTTTCAAAAGTAAACAAATTAAATACATAGGGAAATACCTATTTTCGTGTAGCTTGAGAAACTTGTGTGTAGAAGAAAATCTTTGTTTGCCTGAAACATGCAATCTTCCAAAGCTTCTCTAGAACACAAAATCCAGAAAGATGCTAAAACCAACCCAAAGAGATCTTCCAGAAATATACAACAATTCACAAAGGAAATCACAAATTTTCCCAAAATCAATTTTTTTAGCAGAACCCTATTCTTTTATTTCCCGTGAAGAAGTAATCTTCTATTTTTCCCAAATCCCAGATAACATCTAAGAAAATCCTCAACAAGAAGCAATTAATTCCGTTGCCACACATGTTGAGAAGAAAAAATATCTTTCAACAACCTCCGGCAATCTTTTACTTCTTCCTTATCAAAAATTGAATGCATTTCTAGATTTAAAGAATTCAAACTTTAAAAATGCAATTTCCCTTTTCTTTATTTTATTTATTTATTTAACAATTAAAATACCATTTCCCACATAGCAATTAATTTTAAATTTAAATCTATTCACACAATAAAGGTAACTTTAATTTAATTAATTAATTTATTTAATTAAAATCAACAGTAAATTAAAGAATAATAAACTATCATAAAATTAACAAAATTTTCCTTTCAAAACAATCAATCCAATCAGGCACTTACAAGACAACCAAAGACTCCAAACTAAAACTGATGATATACTGTGACTGGGTTTAAGACTAGACTAGGATAAACCATGTTACTATCTCCCAATCAACATTTTCGTTGAATCTTGACACGCTCAGACCGAAGTAACCAGGTGGAGTCGGTGTCATGTACCTACAATCCTACAACCAAACAAATAACATACATATATATATTCCATTATACAAGCACACCGTGCAGAGAAAATCACAAAAATCACAGGGCACTCGCAAGCGAGTGATGCAACTCTATTCTCCACACCAATACACATCACATTAGACTGACAAATTAAATAACAGTTAATCTACCATAAACATATATATAGCAATAACATTTGAAGGAAACATTTATGCTAATAAAAATTATGCCAGAAATTAATTATCACCATACAATGTATCATCATATCACAAAATGAATCCACTGTCGCTCAAAGTCAGCGATCAAAATATCCAAACCAAAGTACCAAAGTCTAATAGTGTGAAAACATGCTAATAGAAAACACAAGCAAAATGGAGGGGTACTACATCCTCCCCCCTAGGATCAGGCTTACTCCTGAAAGCCTGCAAACAAATAGGGATAAAGTTCCCTCATGCATGTCGCATCCTCCTAAGTAGCAAAAGCCTCATGGCTAGGATCCCATTGGACCCTCACCTGATCAATGTCTTGACCCCTAAGACTGAGCATCCAACGTTGTAGAATGGCCATGGGCTCCAAAGCCAACTGCCCGTCCTCTACTTGTAACACATTTCAATCAAGTACATGAGAAATGTCAGGATGATATGGTCTAAGAACTGATACATGGAAAACATCATGATTACGTGACAAACTGGGTGGAAGGTGAGTCGATACACCACAGGACCAATCCTCTCTAGGATCTCAAATGGCCCAATGAAATGAGGCGCAAGATTAGAGCCTTTTCCATAATGGATTGGACTCTTTCACGGTCGTACTTGAAGAAACACTCTATCACCAACTGCAAACTGTCGGTCTATTCTATGAGCATCGGCATATTTCTTTTGCCTATCCTGTGCTGCTATCAAATGTTCCCTAATACAGTCAACTTGTTGCTCCATGTCTCGAAGCATCTCAAGACCAAGTAACACTCTATCCTCAAGTCGATCCCAACTCAATAGAGTTCGACAAGGATGACCGTATAATGCTTGAAATGGTGGCATACCTATGGAACTCTGATATCTGCTATTGTAAGCAAATTATACTAAATACAAATAATCCTCCCAACGTTATTGTTGGTCCATTACGTACATTCTAAGCATATCCTCTAATATTTGATTAACTCTCTCTGTTTGTCCATCTTTTTGAGGATGATACACTGAACTAAAGTTCAACTGTGTACCTAGAGCATGTTTTAATGAAGTCCATAGAGCTGATGTAAATACAGGATCTCTATCAAAAATAATCCTATGAGGAATCCCATGCAATCTAACTATGTCCTCCATGAATATCCTAGCTATGGATGAATCATTGTAAGATGATTGTACTGGCGAAAAATGAGCCACCTTAGTCAATCAGTCAACAGTTACCATAATGGCATCATGTCGACGTGACGACGTAGGTAACCCAACAATAAAGTCAATAGATATAATATCCCATTTCCATTCAAGAATGTGATGTGGTTGCAATAACCCAGCAGGATGTTGATGCTGGTGCAGAGCAGGATGGAGGAACAATCAACCAACACAAAACTAAATATTTAGCACAACGTCCATAGGGTCAACTCTATGGCTTTCCAATTCACAACTGAGCAACTGAAAGACCAATCCTTCAATGACAACTGTAAGAATACCCACTGATCATCCAAATAGCATCCATATTGCATCAAAAATACATTTCCAAGCTTACAAGTCAGGTTCATTTGTCAAAACATATAAAACCATTAAGTCACAGTGACCAAGGGCTAGTAGAATTAGCCCACTTTTACAAACAAAGTGTCTTTTAAATCTTCACCTCACCAACTCTTGGACAGTCACAAATTGTGGCACAAATCAAAGGAATCTCTGGTTAGAACCTCCATACTGCCCTTCTAAACTGTTGTTCCATAAAACCCTCCTTTTCCTTCCTAAAACCTAGGGCTTATTGTATTTCCTATACCTAGATCACTAGTAAACCCAAAACCACTTGAATCCTTCTAATTTCAGCCTGAATATGCTCAAAACACCCTTACATTTCACTGCCCTCACGTTTTGTATATACTCCCTTTGTAAACCACCTAATTTCCCACTTTTTCCACCCCTTCACCATAGGGTTTCTAACTTCCTCACACAACCAGACACTTACAATCACTCAAAACTTCTAAATAGCATCAAATACACCTACCAAGGCTGTCCTTTAGGGTTTCAACCCAGATTTCATTCTCTCTAGACTTTTCACTTACTCTAGCCTTGACTCCCAGGCCCAAAACACCATTTTGCAACAGGGCAGACTCTTTCATCTACTTTGAATATTCTTCCACCACAAGGAGGCCCATTATATTATTCACCCTACATTATATAGGCCCATTCCTCTGAGTTACAGCCTGCACAGAAGGAGGAATGGCCATTCAACTCATATTTTACTCAAAACCCTACTTTCCCTGTTTTAAACCAGTCAACAGCAAATTCAATTAAAATGACTTAATTCACAAGGAGAACTCTCAAGAACCAATTCAAAACACAGAAAAAACAACCCTAAATCAAAATCCAAACATTTATGATCAATCTCTGCTGTACGGATCCGTACACAACCAAGAGAATGAGAAAAAACCAGAAAATTACTGGAAAACAGCACTTTTTATTAATTTTCTCTTTTCAAAATGCTTTCATCAACCCCTCTTCGAGCCTTCAAGAGGAAATTTAAACATTTGTCAAATCAAACTACCTATGGAACGCCCAAAACTGACCAAAAACTGCCTTAACCCTTACATTGCTCAATTTTGCTTTATTTGACAATTTGTTAGCAACAAACACAACATTATGCAACCTTGTGCACTTTTTGAAATAACTAATCTTAAAAACCCCAATTACATGACAAAATAGTCTCAAGTACCTCATTTAGCACTAATTTACTCAAATGCCCCTAATTTCCAGACCAACCCACACTTAAATGGATTTTTGCAATAATGTGTTTTAGGTGCTCTTGCACCATACTCCCCGGGTACAAAATATTTATGCCCCATAAATCACTCCATAGGACTACTCCAACCTTCTGGACAATCCCTTCAAACTTGCTCCAAGTTACTTGCATGGAAATCTTCCACCAAGGGACTTTGTACCCCTCATGTTTTGCTTTGACTTCACCTTGCCACCCTTGATCCTGCTCAATGGGATCTTCTTGCTGCATTTTGCCTTCATTGATACCTGCAAACAAAAATTTAGTACACAAACTAAAACAACCATGCATTAGTGTCCCTATTTCATGCTCTTTCATGAGCCAATTAGACATATAGTCTTGCCCTTCAACTTTACTCTCTGCCACATAACCTTTACTGTATGCTTCCACTTTCATTTTAACCCTTGGTCTGTCCTCTGTCAGAGGAATGAACAAATCAGGTAGATAACCAATGATCCCTTTCACTCTTAGCCTCTTACTCTTCCACTTCACACCTGCATTCAAATGAATCATGCTTGGATCCTTTTTCTCAATAACACACAATATCCTAATTGCTAAACTCAGCAACCAAGGACAACTCACTGTCCCAATCTCATATTTTTCTCTCTTCTCCAACTCAATTGGAGTCCACACACACTGTCTTCTCTTAGCCATTCCTTGGCCTATCACCTTCAACCTCTCAATCTTAGCCTCTATCCTTATTGCAATTCTCTGCAAAACCTTTGCCAAATATCCTTCACCTCTCATGGTGACCAACCTCTGCTCAACTCCTTGAAACTCTCCAAACTATTCCATAGTCTCCTTCACTGTTTTCTGCAAATCTTCATAGCTGACTGTCTTTTTCCTGACTTCTACAACCTGCTCATCATCTTCAAGCCTTCCAAGACTTCTTTCATTCCTCTCATTACTTTTCTTTTTAGTCACTCCCTCATTCTTCTCTTTCTCAGTTTCCAAAACCTCTGTCACACAGCCCACTGTGTTTACAATCCCTATCTTTTCATCATTTACTCTTACTGTCAAGGGACACTCCACTGCCCCAATCATGATCTTGTCATAGTTTTCAAGCCTTTTATGGCTTTCTCCAACCACCTCACCTGTCTTTTCTATATCTCCTCTTTTCCTCTTAACATTCCCAATCTTCAAGTCTTCACTGTCATTAGCCTTTTCACCTTTTCCTCTTACCCATACCTGCTGCACCTTGTGCTCTTGTCCACTCAATGTATAGCATATACTGTCCTCAATGCCCTTGCTTTGCCATCCCTACAAATCACTTGCACTCACATCTCTTTCCTTCTCTAAGCTCTCTATCCCAATAACTTTATTATCACAAAACTCAGCCTTAATCTCACCTATCCCTGTATCTTTCATGGATGTCTGCCCTACATCATTTTCAATCTTTAATGAACAAACTCTTACCTGCTCTTGGCCTTCCACACAACTCTCAAGCCTACCTTGCATCCTCAATGCCTCTTCACTCTTGAATCTTTCAATACCTTCATTCTTATTCTTTTCTCTTTGAGAGATCTCTGCCCCAAGTGCCTTCTGCTCGCAATACTCTGTCTCAGCTTCTTGCACCACTGTGTTTTTCATAGTTGTCTGCCCTAGAACACCATTAACTTGCAATGAACAAACTTCTTGCTGTCTTTTATCTTCAACACAATCCTCAAGCTTACCTTGCTCCTTTAAGGTCATTTCTTGTGTGACCTCCACTTCCCTTGTCTCTCTTCTGTCTTCAATCTGTACTGTCCTTCCTAATGCTACTTCATGGTGTTTTCCCTTCTCCATTTCAACTAAGCTTTGCCCTATTTCCTCATCCTTGTCTTTTTCTGCTTTATATCCTAAGAACTTGTGTCTTTCCTGCAATATCACCCTTGTTCTCTTGTCTTGGCCATCTTCCACCAATGAGGTCAAAACATAAATCCTTCCATCCTTTTTAACCTGGTAATTATTTTCCCTGCCATAGTACACAACAAATCTTTCCCAACACCATGGTTTTCCAAACATTAGATGACAAGAGTGCAATGGTACAATATCACATAATATTTTGTCTTTATATCCACCTATTTCAAATTCAACCCATGATTGCTCTTTAACCAAAAATGTATTCTCATCATTCATCAATGAAACATAATAAGGTGAATCATGTGGAAACCTTTCTAGGTTCAAATTTTCAACCATTTCAGGAGCAACCAAATTATCCAAACTACTTGAATCAACCATAACCTTGCATATCTTACCTTTGCACTTGCACCTAGTCTGGAAAGTAGCATGCCTCATTTGTCCTTCTTTCTTATCCAACCTTCTGAGGTCCATAGTGCCTTGTATCTTCCAATGCTTCTCCTGCAACCTTCAAGTGATCTACTTCCTTGCTCTGATACCACTCTGGTGCAGAGCAGGATGGAGGAATAATCAACCAACACAAAACTAAATATTTAGCACAACGTCCATAGGGTCAACTCTATGGCTTTCCAATTCACAACTGAGCAACTAAAAGACCAATCCTTCAATGACAACTGTAAGAATACCCATTGATCATCCAAATAGCATCTATATTGCATCAAAAATACATTTCCAAGCTTACAAGTCAGGTTCATTTGTCAAAACATATAAAACCATTAAGTCACAGTGACCAAGGGCTAGTAGAATTAGCCCACTTTTACAAACAAAGTGTCTTTTAAATTTATCTTCACCTCACCAACTCTTGGACAGTCACAAATTGTGGCACAAATCAAAGGAATCTCTTGTTAGAACCTCCATACTGCCCTTCTAAACTGTTGTTCCATAAAACCCTCCTTTTCCTTCCTAAAACCTAGGGCTTATTGTATATCCTATACCCAGATCACTAGTAAACCCAAAACCACTTGAATCCTTCTAATTTCAGCCTGAATATGCTCAAAACACCCTTACATTTCACTACCCTCACGTTTTGTATATACTCCCTTTGTAAACCACCTAATTTCCCACCTTTTCCACCCCTTCACCATAGGGTTTCTAACTTCCTCACACAACCAGACACTTACAATCACTCAAAACTTCTAAATAGCATCAAATACACCTACCAAGGCTGTCCTTTAGGGTTTCAACCCAGATTTCATTCTCTCTAGACTTTTCACTTACTCTAGCCTTGACTCCCAGGCCCAAAACACCATTTTGCAACAGGGCAGACTCTTTCATCTACTTTGAATATTCTTCCACCACAAGGAGGCCCATTATATTATTCACCCTACATTATATAGGCCCATTCCTTTGAGTTACAGCCTGCACAGAAGGAGGAATGGCCATTCAACTCATATTTTACTCAAAACCCTACTTTCCCTGTTTTAAACCAGTCAATAGCAAATTCAATTAAAATGACTTAATTCACAAGGAGAACTCTCAAGAACCAATTCAAAACACAGAAAAAACAACCCTAAATCAAAATCCAAACATTTATGATCAATCTCTGCTGTACGGATCCGTACACAACCAAGAGAATGAGAAAAAACCAGAAAATTACTGGAAAACAACACTTTTTATTAATTTTCTCTTTTCAAAATGCTTTCATCAACCCCTCTTCGAGCCTTCAAGAGGAAATTTAAACATTTGTCAAATCAAACTACCTATGGAACGCCCAAAACTGACCAAAAACTGCCTTAACCCTTACATTGCTCAATTTTGCTTTATTTGACAATTTGTTAGCAACAAACACAACATTATGCAACCTTGTGCACTTTTTGAAATAACTAATCTTAAAAACCCCAATTACATGACAAAATAGTCTCAAGTACCTCATTTAGCACTAATTTACTCAAATGCCCCTAATTTCCAGACCAACCCACACTTAAATGGATTTTTGCAATAATGTGTTTTAGGTGCTCTTGCACCAGATGCTCAGCTTTGACATGCTGGCACTCAAGACATCTTGACACATAGTCAGCAATATCACATTTCATACCAGGCCAAAAATACAATTTCCAAAGATCTGCATGCATTTTCTTAACACCTGGATGAGCTAAGTATGGAGCTTGATGTGCTTCAGTCATAATTAATGTATGAAGACCCTCAAAATGTGGTACATAGATACGACCTAAATGTTGTAATATACCATCTAGTTCAAGGATATACCCTGCAAATCGACCTTCTAAAGGTCTACTAAATTCAATCTCTGACTTCACTTGCTGATACAATCTATTAGTAGGAAGTGCTGCTAAAATTTGACCTCTCAAATCTACTTCAAGAGTAGTAGCAGAGATCTCATGTCGACGATGACTAAGAGCGTCAGCCACTACGTTCTCTCTTCCTTGAACATATTTCACTTCAAAATCATATTCACACAAGAACTCCATCCACCGTCTCTGTCTAGCATTCAAGTTAGGTTGCGTAAAAATGTATTGTAGGCTATGGTGATCAGTGTGAAGTTTGAAACGGTGAACCAATAAGAAATGCCTCCACCGAACTAATGCATGCACAACTATAGTAAGTTCTAAATCATGAGTGGGATAGTTGAATTCATGATCCTTGAGTTTGCGAGACTCATAAGCAATCACACACCCATCTTGCATCAGAACTACTCCCAAACCCTCTAAGGATGCATCAGTACAAACTAAAAAATCCTTAGTAGGATCAAGAACAATCAATATAGGCACATTAGTCAACTTTTCTTTAAGTGTCTAGAAAGCCAACTGACACTACTCTATCCAAAGAAACTTCTTCCCTTTCCTCTGAAGAGAAGTAATAGGATGACCAATTCTAGAAAATCCCTGAACAAACAATCTATAATAACCAGCTAGACCAATAAAACTACGAACTTCACCTACATTAGTAGGCACAGACCAATCTACAATAGCTTGAATCTTTGAAGGATCCACAGCAATACCTTTTCTAGAAATCACATGTCCAAGGTATTTTACCTCAGTTTGAAAGAAGTCACACTTCTTCAGGTTTGCATACAACTAATTTTACCTTAAACATTGCAATACCTGTCTCAGTGCTCTTCATGCTCCTTCATGTTTCTTGAATAGATCAAAATATCATCAAGAAATACAAGGACAAAGCAATCAAGGTATGTATGAAAGACACCATTCATTAAATTCATGAATACTGATGGTGCGTTCATTAACCCAAACGGTACTACTGTGAATTCATAGTGCCCATAACAAGTTCGGAATGCAGTTTTATGAATGTCTGCTTCAGCAATTTGCAATTGATGATATCCAAATTTCAAATAAATTTTAGAGAACACATTAGCTCCCTTGATCTAATCAAAAAGATCATTGATTCTAGGCAAAGGATAACGATTCTTGATCGTCACCTTGTTCAATTGACGATAGTCAATGCACAATCTAAGTGACCCATCCTTCTTCTTTACGAAGATCACAGGTGCTCCCCAAGGAGAAACACTCGGATAGATAAAACCCTTTTCTAATAGTTCCTCTAACTGGATATGAAGTTCCTCTAACTCCTAAGTCATCATTCTATATGGAGCTCTAGATATAGGCTCAGCTCCAGGAACTAGGTCAACTCTAAAATCAATATCCCTCTTCAGTGGCATTCTAGGTATATCATTAGGAAACACGTCAGAAAATTCCCTAAGAATAGGATGATCATCAAAAGATATCTCTTGACTCTCACCTTCTTCCAAATCAGTAACTGTTGTGGCAAATAGTTGACAACCCTGACAAAGACATTTCTTTAATTGCATAGTGGATATCATCCGCAAAGAGATAGGTCTTTGTATACCTATGATTTCCACTTTCGCACCTAAATCATTAATGCAACTAACTGTTTTAAGTCGACAGTCAATCATAGCATGATGAGATGCTAACTAATCCATACCTAAGACTAAGTCATACAATCCTAAAGGTGTAACATCTAGATCCACTAAGGTAGTTAACATACCAATTTTAAGTTCACAATTATGTACAAGGTTCTCTACTGCTACTTTCACCCCAGAGGTGAATTCTACCTGCCACTTACTACCTTACTTTACCGCCACAAGACCACATCGCTCAATGATGGTAGGTGAAATAAAGGAGTCGATAGCTCTGAAATCAAAAAGAATGGAAACACTAACACCATATAACTTACCTGAAGTCTTGACCACTGTGTTCTAGTGATCGACTTGGTAGTCATTAACCGCAGCATAAATTGTATGTGATCATCCTGCATCACCAACTGTAGGCTCAGACGCTGTAAGTTGAGGCCCAAAACCTGAAGAACCTCTCATTGGACACTGCCTAGCAATGTGTCCCTGCTGACCACACAAGTAACAACCAATGCCTCTACTGAATCCTCTGCCACCTGAAGGTGCATTGGATTGCTAGAAACTACCTCTACTGATGATAGACTGCACACTCTGAGTAGGTTGATCCTATCTATTGCACTTGTTGTGCCACCAGTTACGATTCTTTCTTAACTGCAGGCTATTACCTTGTTGTGGTTGTGGATTATTATTCTTTTGAGGTGTACGTTGTTGCTGTTGCCCACCCTTTGAGGGTGTCTGTTGGTTCCTAGAGGAACCCCCTGTCTGCACCTATCCACCCTGTGGACTAAAACTTGCTACAGAAGCACTGCCTATCTATACTCCTGTGTGACCACCTAATGCCATAACAAGATTCTCTTCCACTATATGAGCCTTCTCCACAGCAACTTCCATAGTCTTTGGCTCAAAGAATCTGATTCCACCACTAATGCGAGAATTTAAGCCCCTGATGAAGTGCTGAACCAACATAGATTCATCATCACCAACACCTGCATACTGCTTGATTTCATAAAATCTACGTTCATATTGCTCAACAGATAGAGCCAACTGACATAAATCATGAAACTCGTCAGCCCATCGTTGCCTCTAGTGTTCTGATAGGAACCATGCTCTAAACCTCTCCAGGAACATCTCCCAAGACACTGATCCAATATCTAAGTGGAGCTTCTACTCCTCCAAGTGCCACCAAGTAGAGGCGAATCCTCTCAGATGCATGATAGCGCATCTCGCTCGGGTATTGCTACCATATGGGTGCATAGCGAAACATCTACCCAAGTCCAATAGCTAGGTTTGTGCCTCTAAACCACCTCCTGTACCATCAAAAGTAGGAGGGCATGCCCTCAACAAATCCCGCATGTGTCCTGCAATAATAGCATCCTGATGCATTGTAGCATCTACTCTCCTTGGAGATCTATCATGCTCTCTAACTACCTCCTGATCAACTTCCTGTCTAGGTCCAAGTTGAGCTAGGACCTCCTCTAATAAAGGGTGTCACTGTGAACCCTCTACTCTTGACTATTCAGGAATCTATCCCTCATTCCTCTGATCCAACTGCTCTGCCTGATCACTCTGATGAGGTCACAGAGGGGAAGTAACCTAAGGGATTGGCCCTTGGCCTCCACCTCGACCTCTACCACAACCTCTACCATGTCGCCTAGGCATGATCCTACACATAAACAATAATGAGTCTCAAATACTAATCAACCAAGGCTAATAGATAGCAACATTACGTACTAGGTCAACCTAATGGGCTCGCGATTACCCAGAGCATCCAGTGTTAGAACCTTGGCTTTGATAACAATCTGTAATGCCTTGTCTTGTAACCTAAGGAATGTAGCAATTGTCTACGAAAGTGAAATATTTTTTTTTTAAAGTAATAATATTAACTTAATTAGTTGCATACATTCTCTAAGTTACGCGACGTCACACTACTTGAGATTCCATAGATGACTTTAGTATTTAACATTGCATGTATTTAACTAACATAAACTTAAAAGTAAACATTGGTCAACATTTGAATTCCATTCATGATAGTATAAAGTAAAAATAAGATTCTTACATTGCATTTGAAATAACATTACAATACTCATTCTTCAAATGAGGTAGATCAAATAATAGTTTACAATTACATATTTCAAATTTTCATCTCATAACAATTGAGGGATGTTACAAATACAAATTTTCCATTGATACAATAAAGAAAGTACACATATATCCAAATATGAGCTCTCCATCCATGAAGCTCTTGTTACCATGATCATAAACTGGGGACCCAACAGAGTAAGGTCCACGTTTCACCCAACCATGTGGTACCCGTAGGTCCACCCCCCGTGCTAGGAGATAGTAATAAGGTTCCCTAGACATAATCTACTAACCCTAGACACAAGTACATACTTAACTGATGGTTACATTGCTTCTAGATTAAGAATAATCAAATATACTAAGCTCACAAGGTAAACTGTTATTTTAGGTGGAATGTCATCACAATGTTGCATAGGTTACCCTGGTGTTTCTTCCTAGGTTCCGGCCCCCAACTTGGGTTACCCTGGTAACCTCTTACGAAACCCGGCCCCATATGCAAACTGTTGCGGAATCGAATATCTTTTAAAGTAACAAGATATCGATTTTCCATTCCAAGCCTTCTCAACCTAATCTCAAGACAGAACTAGCTCTTGAGTCTATAAGCGAGGCATATTAATCTAATTATAGATTTTAATCTAACTAATGTGTTGTTTAGTTTTCACTGACTTACTAACTCTTTGTAAGTTACCCTGGCACCACTTTGTGTGATGGCCCTCACTGAGAGACACTCCCCTAAAGATAACATAAGGAATCTAAGTTCCCTAACTAAGGTAAACAAGGTGCACAAGAATCAACATATAATACCAAACGACACACAACGGTCATTAAATCTTTGTTCATAAATCCAGGTATCAAAACACCATACTATAACATGTGCACTACCCTAGTCAACTCAACGATTGTATTTCAATAAAAACAATACCCTTTCTATACAATCTAATATGGAAGACTTGTTCATCTAAAACATTCCCAATTTTCCCAATAAAAGAAACACAATTTAAAGCAAATTGAAACAATAGGAAATCTACATTAGGATTTACTAAATCCAAATAAGTTAATAGGAATAAAATGAGATAGAAATAACTTGTTTAAAATTCTTTTCTCATTATTAAAAGAAGTAATATCATTTAGTCTAAACTTAGTTTTCAATATTTCACATAGAAATTA